>PVIR01003925.1:43512-83811 GCA_004026965.1 Petromus typicus | reverse complement strand
TGAGGTGGGGAGAGGGGAACAGGGAAGGAGGAAGGGAGAAGTAAAGAGGTGGAGAAAATAAGAAAGGTGAATAGAAGAGAAGAGAGGAAAATGGGAAAAGAAGGGGAAGGGCAAGAGCAGGACACGAAAGAGGAGGATGGAAGGGGAAAGGAGAGGAGGGAGGAAAAGAGAAGAATTAAAAAAAAAAAACGGTAAGGAGTCCAACTTATATCTCTCCTTGAGCTTTCTAGGACAGCCGATATCCTGGGATCACTGACTGGCTTGTTGGTCCCAAATGTCTGGGATGTACAATAGAGCTGGGGCTTATAGGAGGTCTGCTCGTGCTCTCTGTCTCTCTCTTTCTCTCTCTCTGTCCATTGACTCTGTTACTTCATTCCTTCTGTTACTGCCCAGGAAATTCAGTTGAAATAGTCTTATTGTACTATGCCGACTTCACAACCAGCAGCGGCTGGCACACATAGCATGGCTCTGGGATGTGAAGTCAGCGGCCGCCATGTTTTTCTACTCTGTGGGAAGCCGCTGCCAAGATCCCAGTGCTGACGCTCCGCTCAAAGTGGGCCACCTTTTAGTTAGAGGTCGGCTCGTTATCACTCAGAGAACGCAGCAGGACCTTAAAATCAGGTCTAAATTTCCGGCACCTACAAAAATGGCCGCTTCCTAACAGCAAGGCTGCTGCTTCGCCCGCGGGCGAGGCCCCTCCCCCACCCTTCTCGCCTCACTCTCCGTTGTGGTGAGGCCGGCGGAGGCCCAGGAGGCCTGTCAAAACCTAAGAATAGTCTCCTCAGCCAACTTTAGGGGATAACCTGGATCGAGAGGAATCCTTGGAAATCACCGAGTTGACAGGACGGAGGGCGTACACCACCGTACAGTGCAGCTCCGACGGGGCTCACACCTTCTCAACCGCCTTCTCAAAGGAAGTGCAGGTGGAAAGGAGAATTCACATCCGGGTCAAGGGCATTGGTGCTTAAGGTCTCCTGGATTTACAATAGGGGGAATTCCTTAAAGGGACAGACTGCTTTGGAGTCAGTACCCCCGAATTCCTCACTTTGACATCCGACTTACCTCTCATGTAAGGATTTCTCACCTTACTTTCCTGAATCACAGGGTCCCTTCAGAAGAAGTTAGCTCATGCCCCAAGAATTTCTTGTGCTTGAGACACTCCCTTCCATGGCAGTGGCAGACCTCTACAAAACATTTTATTTAGGCAAAAGGCCGCCTTGTCAACACCCATTTCATTTCCACTTATTCAGTTCTCATTCATACATATTTACAGACTTGTTGACTTTTTTCTGTGTGCCTTTTCCATATATATATATATATATATATATATATATATGTGTGTGTGTATATATACGTATATATACACACATATATACGTATATTCATTTATTTATTTATTTATTTATATTAAATATAAATATATATTTTATATATAATATATTATATTATATTGTTATATAATATTTATTTATATTATTTATTTATATTTATTTATATTAAATTCATTTATTTATATAATATATTATAATATAATATATAATATATATTTATATATATGTATATATGTGTGTACACACACACACACACACACACACACACACACACACACGCACACTCCTTTAGTATTAGAAATTGAATTCACGGACTGGGGATTTAGTTCAGTAGTTCCAATACCTGCTTTGCAATCACAACTGTTACATGCTCTATAACCACATACGACAAAGCTGGGCGTAGTGACTCACGCTCACCAGCAAGGAGTTCCATATACCACAGTGCCAAGCATGGTGGCTCATTCTTGTAATCCCAGAACTCCGAAGGCAGAAGCAGGAGGATTGCTGTGAGTTTGAGGTGGAGATCAGGAACAGCTTGAACTACAAAGCAAGACTCTATGTAAAAAAAAAAAAAAAAAAGAGAGAGAGAGAGAAGGAAAGAAACAAAGAAATTGAACTATTCAACTCAAGACTTTGCCAGGTGTGGCGCCACTGAAGTAAATCCTCAGCCTTCATTCAAATATTTTAAAAACAAGTCTAAATATTATGGGCTGCAAATATACACTAATTAAGACGCAAGATGTGGTATATACACAGTGGAATACTATTCAGCCATACAAAAGTTGATGATTGGAAAGATTGGGGATAGAATGGATAAAAGGAAATTGTATGGATGTGTTGAAATGTGATATTGAATCTCATTAATATGTGTAGTTAATATATGTTAATTAAAACTAAAGTAAAACACAAGATTTCTTAAAAACATTTCACAACTTAATCATAATGCTCAAAAATTAGTAGTTACTGTCCTAATCTATGTTTTATCAAGTACCTACTGAGGTTCAGGCGCTATCTGTATCAGGATCACCATTAAAATATTCCTGAAACTTGAACTTGAAAATTTAATCCTGAAAGTAAGAGTGTAGTGTCTCATAGGGACAATGAGAAACAGAAGGAAAAAGTGTTTAGTTTGTGTGACTTAGTTCTTTCTATTCAGATGGCATGGAAATTGTGAGAGCACTAAAATGAAGAGTCTGTAGAAGAGCTGTTCTTGGATGGGTCATCAAGTATACAAGTCAAGCAGGACAATGAGTAACTCAATAAATACCAAGCAAAACAAAAATGGCATTTTAAATTGTGACAAAGACAGCAATATAAATTTCTTCAAAAGGATAATTGTTACACAACAATCTAAATTCTTTTCATAATATCGTGCAATCACTAAAACCCATTCGGGGGCCAGAGATTAAGCTCAGTGATGACATGGCTGCTTTACAAAGTGCCAGGTCCTGAGCTCAATTCCTAGTACAAAAAATCAGCTCTGTAAAACAGCATTCTCCAAACAGCTTGGTTGCAAGACTCTTAGTTTTAACAAATTTTATGGACCTCCAGTGAGCTTTTGTTTACTGAGTTTATATTGACTGCTACTTACCACATAAAGAAATCAACTGAAATATATAAAATAAAATTATTAATTCATTTTTAAATATAAGAATACTAAAGTCATGATATTCAAACCTAAATCATACCCTATGAATCAATACATTTTCAAAGTGAAATAAAATTAAGAAAGCAAATGGCATTGATTTACATTCTATCCAGCATCTTTAATGTTTAATAGAATAAAATTATATTTTATATTTGCTTTTTCATTTTGTCTGTAATAGCATGCTCTTTTGGTTGACACATATGAAGAAAGTTTAGCCTCACTCAAGTATCTCATTGGAAAAGGAAAGGGCATTGTAATTACTTTTTCAAATAATTTAGGACATTATTTAATATAACACAAATTGACATGTAGAAATATCTTAAAGATAAATCTAATATGAAATTTTAAAATCTATCAATGAACACTTTGTAAAGTTCATAGGTAATTTACCCATTTGTACATTCATAGGAAAACACACTGCTTCACTATTGGTAATACCACCTATCTCATGAGAAGAGGGTACAAGCATTGTCAATCTCAAAAACTTATCATTGTGAACACAAATTTTCAAAAAGCCTATTTCTTTGCAAGAAATGTCAAGTTTGATTATTGGCAGTCACAACTCTCATACAATTTTCTCAAAATGCCAAGTTCATTTCATGTACTTTTAAAAAGAATTGTTAACAGCAGCAACAACAACAAAAACAAAAACAGCTATGATGAGCCATAGT
This sequence comes from Petromus typicus, assembly GCA_004026965.1. NCBI lineage: Eukaryota > Metazoa > Chordata > Mammalia > Rodentia > Petromuridae > Petromus > Petromus typicus. The sequence continues at coordinate 80,161 of PVIR01003925.1, read as the reverse complement.
TTTCTCTCCATTGATCATTAGGTAAAAGACAGTGTCACAATTGGTATAGTACATAGTGCAGTTTGGAAATAAAAGAGTCAAATCATGTTACTTGAGTATGCATCCTACATACTTCCTTTTTTGTCATAAACATATTTAAGACAAATGTCAAAGGATATCGAGTTAATTAATGTTTACCATATTATTACGGTATATTCATAAATGAAACAATATATTTATATATTAACTAGGAGTGTAAGGCATGAAAACAAAAATCCACTTAGAAGTTTGCTATCACTTCCTTGACAGGTACTAAGCCATCAACAGTTTTATTTAGCATTGGCTTTACACCATCCGATTACTGAGGGAGTGAAAACAATATTTTTGACCTTGATAGATCCCTTGAAATTTTCATGGGGAAACACGTGTGTATGGAAGGAAACTGCTACGTATATTTCCAAATTATCCCTTGATAATATGGGAAGAGAGAGCTTTGGGTTTTTTACACTTCCATTGTTTCAAAGTTGACTTTGAAACTTCATTGCTCTGTACTTCCAGTCTTCCCTTCTGCATTACTATGAGTCTGCAGACACAAAGACAAGATTGGATAGGAAATGCATTTATTTAGAAAGGGAATGAGTGATGAGAGCTCAGTGCCTGCACCATGCTCAGTCACAGGCTGGGCAAAGTCAATGGGCAGCAAGACTTTGGCACATACATAATGATAGCTTCAGAAGGAGAATGACTGGGACCTTCTGTCCATCATGCTTCCTACAACAAAACATCCAAGTAACACATTTTCATGACCCATAATATACACTTTGCACCAAACCCATCCACTGTTCTGAACAGGCTTTGGGAGCACCATCAAAGTCATATGGATTTGACACCAAAATCGAGAGCTTTATATGCTACAGCAATGATGTTAGGTAAGGGCTGTGTGTGTGTCTGTGTGTCTGTGTGTGTGTGTGTGTGTTTATATGTGTAGTATCAACTACAATTCAATAAAACCTTTGTAAAGGTTGACATGTAGAAATATCTTGTAAAAATATTTTACAAATATCTTTTTAAAAATTGTTCAACAACTAGTAATTAGTATAGCTCATATTAGACCTTCATTTAAAAAATATATGAGCAATACTAGTTTAAATAAAGAATATTAGCTTTGAAAAATCTGACACTAAACTGGCTCAACATATCAGTCTGCAGTTTCTCCACGGAGATAATGCAGGACCAAAAGCATTGGCAGTGAACAGCTTAAACCTCTGGACGTGGGTCCTACTCTCCAAGTATCACAATATTGCGAGATATTTCTAACACTTTGATATCAGAATGGTGCCTTCTGTTAGGTAATTCCATAGGCATGACATCTTATTAAGCCTTAACCTTTCCTTTATGAAGAAATATAAAAACTACCAGCTAAATCCTCATTAATAACAGTTGTTGGCTGGCATTTGGTATATTCCTACTGATTCTGGCTGCTTCCTGAGAAGTAAATAAAATCCTACAGCACCTAATTTTCCTCTGAGCCTATCATCAGGCCTTACCCACAGATCCCCAAGGATATTGAGCTTTAACCACTTCTTTGATTTTATTTTCAGTACCTTTATTTTATAAAAGAATCACCACCGCTTCCTGTAAAAATTTGCTGCTCAAAGGGACCACTTTCTTGCTAACTCCTGGGGTAAAAGCCAATTGAATCAGATTTCTAATAACAGGCTGAAAATATCACTCATCCTCACCTTTTTGGCACATCAGGAAATCAAGATGCAGTTAGAAAAATGTGAAGTTGTCCAAGTAATGAAGCAAATTATTGACAGAATTAGGAAGAGGCAGGGGCACTACCAACAAAGCTTTCTGTAGACAAGGAAAAGGCCCAGTATTGGACACAACTGCTATCCAGAAAGGTGAAGGCTAAAGAAAATGGGGGAACACGAACTGATGATAACAACTTTTGACAGGATTAATGTGAATTTCCCTCTAATTTGATTGAAGTACAACAAGTCAAACTTTAGAAATTCTACCTCCAGGTTTTGTTACAGCTATCAACCTTGCCTCACTCTGTAACCTCCCTGAGGGCAGTCAGGGAAAGCAGTTTCATTTCTAATGTAATAGAGAGAAATAAAAAATGCTAGATGATATCGTAGGTTATATAAAACATCAGTTACAATAACAATGTATGTTTAGTATAACTTAATTGCCTATTCTCTGCACACATACCAAACTGACTTTTTAAAACACATTTTAACTGGTACACAGAAATATAAAAATGTGCATATTATGTGATGTTTCAATACATGTATGCATTTTATATTATGTAAATCAGGTTAAGCATATTTATCTCTGCTAAAGGTTATCATTTCTTTAAGGTGAAATCTCTCAAAATGTTTTCTTCTAACTTTAAAAAATTCATAGCATATCAAAAAAGTAAGGAAACAAATTTTATGTATATGGGGGGGCAGTAGGGTGGGTAGGGCTATGGGAAAAAATGAGAATTAAGTTGTGTCTTATACTGGTACAAATCCCCATTATGGAGTGCAATCATGATGCGTATATGTAATGTACCAATAAAGATTTTAAAAAATCATAGCATAGGGGCAGGGGATTTAGCTCAGTGGTTCCAGCACCTGCCTTGCAAGTACAAGGGCTGGGGTTTGATCCCTGATAACCACATACAACAGTGCTGGACGTGGAAACTCACGCCCACCAGCAATTAGAACCACACACCACAATGCTCTTTCAAGTGGTTATATGTTACCTTCCCACACCAGATGGCTCAGGAATTCTGGAATTCTTGTGGAGCAATTGCAATTACCCTTAGTTCCATTTTTGTGTATAGCTTGAGCTAGAAGTAGTGGGTGTGCAAGTACAGAGTCAGAATTATAACAGTGAAAAATGTTGTCTGTACTAAATACATATAAAAACATTGCACATTTTAGTTCTCCTCAGGATATTCCAACACTTCTTCCATGTAAAATGAGAGTTTGCACAAGCTCTTAAGCATATCTAGAATGGAACATGATTCAGAGTAGGCCAAGTTATGCTGCAGTAACAAATAATCCTCAAATCTCTATTACTTAAACTAAGAAGTTCAGGGGCAGGGGGATTTGGCTCAGTGGTGCCGGCAACTGCCTTGCAAGCACAAGGTCCTAGTTTTAATCCCCAGTAATCACGTACAACAATGCCATGCACGATGACTCACACCCACCAGCGATCTGTACCACATATCACAGTGCCGGGCGTGGTGGCTCATGCTTATAATCCCAGCATTTGGGAGGCAGAGCCAGGAGGATTGCTGAGTTAAAGGCTCACCTGGACTGCATAGTGAGCTCAGGAACAACCTGAACAACAAATCGAGACCCTGTCTAAAAAAAAAAAAAAAAAAAAAAAAAAAAAAAAAAATATCATTCGATAACCCATCTGTCATGGTTCTGTGGGTAGTTTTTGCTACTGTAGCTACTCATTCTCCCACGTTGTCAAAGTAACCATCATTTTGAGGTATTGCTTGTCATTATGTCAGAGGGGAAAAGAGGACTCTAAGTTGTTACATTATTAATTGGATGATAACTGAGGAAATAAAATAGTCACTTCTGTTCACACTTAACTATACAAGGAGCTGACATAATCACATGTTGGCAGGAAGGGAAAGTAGACCATGTGATCAGAAAACAATAATAATTTCTATGACACCTACAACTCATGGTTATCAGAACTGCACAATATTTGTGTTTAGCTTCTGTTTATGACTTTCATGAAAATATTGAATATATAATTTATCTTTGATTCTTTGAGTGATAAATATAGCTCTAATATCATTTTTGCCTAACTTTCCACTCAAAATATGAATATTCCCTGAATTATCCTGATTGCAATCTTCCCTGTGCTTGGCCTCTTTCATCATGTGTACTTTCACTATCTAATTTGAGAAGATATCCTATATTTAGATATATAATTGATACTCAAAAACATTCATCCTTACTTCACTGAATTTGGACTTTTTATAACTTTGGTCATCTTTCACCCTCCTCAAAAGTCAGAATATATTACTAAGAGAAAATGTGATATGTACACATAAATATACTGATTTCGTTCTGAAACAAACTATCTGCATTAGTCAGTATTACATTTTTCCTTCATTTCAACATTGGCTGATTTTGAGTTTTTCACTTAATGTACTTTTAAATGTATGAAAAGCAGTATTTTCTAATCACCTCTACTCTCACCAGTTTCTCGTGAAGTGATCTCTAGATACTTCAGCATACTGTTTGTCTTGGTTTGCATACCATATAATTTGTCAATATTGATAATTTGTCAATACTGACAAATTATCAATACTGATAATTTGTCAATATTGTTCTGATGTTGTTGCTACAAGAAATAATCATACTGCTCTACATGTGTTTGGAATAGGACATTGCTTACTAGGATTGCACTTTTTTCAGTTTGTATCTTAAGTTATTAACAGTGTGGACCAAACCAATAGAAATTCATATATCTGTTTATTTGACATTTTACATTGGAAGAACCAATTAAATCATCCATTCTACTTTAAATATTATTTACTTCTATAATCTCAGTTCACAACTTCAAATACAGTAAACTCATTATATTCAATGAAACCTTAAACTCAAGATGGATGTTACTTTGTGTGAATATATTTTATATTTTCATTTATCATGAGAAGAGTTTTTATGCTAATTGTCTTCAATTTGAGAAAATAGCACCCTCCTGTTGAAAGCATAATCTACTATCAAATGAGATATGCTCAATAATAGTAAGATTGCACAAGCCTATACATTCTGTCCTAATTTTCTTCTATTAGTAGAGCTATGCTTACCAACCAAGCACAATGCTTCCATCAGCATTTAGGGTCTAATCTATCTTTCCCTGAGGATCTTCCATCACTCAGCCTACTCATCACTTTTTATGCTTTTACTTCCTTATTCTCACCTTAAAACATCCACATCTACATCAGAGTAAAAGTCTGAGTTACCATAATCTGTCGTCCAGACGGCAGCAATATTCTCCTACTTGGTACATCCTCATGTAAAATGAACTTCAAACCTCTAGTGAATTTCTCTGTGTAAGATCAAAGCTCGTGTTTTGTAATTGTACATCATGAAATTTAATTTTCCTGAATAAAATCATTCAATGATTTCCTATTTTTCTTAAAATTCAAACTATTGATTGTGGCAAATAATACATAATGTTTACGTCTTCCTTTCTGATTTGCTTCTTGCTTTAGTTCCCTATTTGTGTTACAGAAATTGCCACAAACATGATGACATAAAACAAAAGAAAATGTATTATTTTATAGTTTGGCTGTCCGAATTCTAAAATAGGTTGGCACAGTTGCTTGTCTTTTGGGTAATATAAAAAAGCATGCAGTTTTAACCTTTGCAGTCTCTCAAGGGCCACCTGCACCCCTCAGCTTGTGGCCAAACACTGATATGCCTTCTGTATCAGAATCACAACTCCGTCTAGGATTCCCACCCTTTCACCATCTTCCTGTGCCAGCCACTGTAATTTACTGCACCCATCCAACAGTCCTAGAAAAACTGTATGTATCAAAATTCTTAATCCCAACTTCAAAATTCCTCTTGCAATGTAAGGTCATCATATTTGCAAGTTCTGGAGAATCTGACAGAGAAATTGTTCTGAAGAACTTATTTTGCCTATCTTAATTATCTTTTTAATTTAATCTTTATTCATACATTATGAATACTCATCATCATCGCATTCAACATTGAGAGTTTGTATCAGAATATGACGCGACTTGATTCTCATTTTTCCCCTTTCCCCTGCCCTGCAACTCATTACCCCCTACATACATAATCTTTGTTTTCTTTTTCTTTATTATTACCACATTCATTTTCCTCTTGTTATTTACCCCTACACTCTCTTCCCTTTAAAATATTTTCTATTTCACAATATCAACTATGCGTACTGCAACTCATTTACTCATACCAGAGAAAAGATATGATATTTACATATCTGTGACCTATTTATTTCGCTCATGAGGACATCTTCAAGGTAAATCCATTTGAGTATGAATGACTCAATCTTACCATTTTTAATGGCAGATTAATACTCTGTTCTATAAAAGAACCACATCTTCTTTATTTAGTCTCCAGTTGCTGTACATTTAGTTTATTTTCAAGATTTAGCAATCACAAAGTGAGCTGTTATAAACATGTGTGCACCTATGTCCCTGTGAAATGAATCTTTTAATTCCTTTGTGTTTTGAGTGTCCCTAAATATATGATACAGAGTCCCAAATTACAGGCAAAAGATAAATCTGATGAATATCCAATAAAAGAAGATTATTAATGTGAGTTTTACAAAAAAATTGTTGAGGGAGTTAAAGAATCACTCTTCAGGCCTTGGTTCCAGAAACAACAGACAAAATAATCTTCTGATCTGAACTCATGAACAAATCACTACAGCTATGGAGTGCTACACTCCATACAGTATATATGTCTTCCTTCACTCCAAGGCTAAAAATATATAATTGGAAGAGATTATAAATCTCTTTCTTGTATTTCTATCTTTTGGGTCAAAATTTCAAATGGCTCAGGCTTGTTTCTGTTTTTTTTTTTACCCATCATTTTTTTTTTCCTTGAAAATTGGTTTAGTAGTAAGGGGAGGAAAATGGGAACAAATAAACATCAAGATATATCGTATATGGCCTGTGGATTTAGCTCAGTTATTCTGGCATCTGGCTGGCAAGCACAAGATCCCGAGTTCTGTTTCCAGTAAGCACATACCACAGTGCCAGGTGTAGTGGCTCTAAGTTGTAATCCCGGCACTGGAGAACTTGAGAGGCAGAGGCAGGAGGATTGCTGTGAGGCTGAGGCTGAGGCTGGCCTGGCCTACATAGTGAGTTCAGGGCCACCTGAACTACAAAGTGAGACCCTGTCAAAAAAAAAAGATACATCACATATAGGTACAAATTCTCAATGAGGAATGCAATCACAGTGTATTCCAAAAATGTAACAATAAACTTGATTTATTAAAAAGTTCATATACCTCTATCTGACTGGTGGAGTCTTTGCATTTGTATACTATATTTGCAAGGAGGGCAGGGAAAGAACACTTACTATTCTGTGTCTTCAAGACAAAGGCATAAAGGATTGTAAAGAGAGGCCACTTTAGGGCCTACCTTGCAAGCGCCAGGGCCCAGGTTCGAACCCTGGTAATCACATACAACAATGTAGGGAATGGTGCCTCACACCCACCAGCAATCAGTACCATATACTACAATGCTGGGCATGTTGGCTCATGCCTGTAATACCAGCACTCAGGAGGCAGAGGCCGGAGGATTGCTGTGAGTTTGAGGTTTGTCTGAGCCACAGAGTAACAGTAAGTTTGCCATGAGTCTGAACTACAGAGCAAGACCTTGTCTCAAAAAAAAAAAAAAAAAAAAAAAAAAAAAAAAAAAAAAAAAAAAAAAAAAAAAAAAAAAAAAAAAAAAAAAAAAAAAAAAAAAAAAAAAAAAAAAAAAAAAAAAAAAAAAAAAAAAAAAAAAAAAAAACCAAAAACAAACAAAAAACCTCTTTAAAACAAAGGAGAATTTAAAGTTTTGGGTTATCAAAATGAATTTTAAATGTCTGGATCATCTTAATTCTCTTCCCAGATTAAACTGCTTGTTCCTAACTCAAAACTTTTGCACATTTAAGTAATTCCTCTTCCTGGAGTACCCTAGTGCATGTTCCTCAGGTGAGTAATTATTTCATATTTCAGATATGAAGTCAAGTCTCCCCAGAGATATCAATTTAGCTTTAATCTAGTGCTCTTCCAAACTCACCCTGTCGTTGTCTTGTTTTGTTTTCTTCATATAAGTTATCAAAACTTAAATTTAGTACAAATTATACTGGGTTTTATTGTGCATATCTGTGAGTTTCATATTTGCCCATGCTGATTAGATATTTTGCTCATTTCCAGCCCATCCATGACACTCTGATCTATCCTTTTTCTTTTTTCTAAAAATCACTTCTACTATTGTCATGTCTTCTGTCTTTTTCTCTCTTTCTCCCTGTCTCCTCCTTCTCTGCTTCCCTTTTTACCTTTCCCTCTCTTCCCTTTGCCTCTCTCTTCCTCTCCTTCTCCCTCCTACTCTCTCTCTCTCTTCTTTCTTTTTTAATTAATAGATTCTTGGAACATTTTATATACACATTTTGATCACACTCAACATTGAGAATTTGTACCAGCACATGACATGACTTAATTCTCATGTTTCCCTTTCCCTTGCCCACCCTACAACCCCTTGACCTGTATATACATAAGCATTGTTTCCTTTTTTTTAACTATCGCGTTTTACTGTTTCTTTTTAAGAAAAAAAAAAAAAAAAACAGGGCATTTCATGCTCCATGTTTCACTCATTTTTACCTAGCAATATGATCTTAATTTCCATCCATTTCTAGACTTCTGCAGTTATGACTATTGTCAGCAGATTTTAAATTCTGTGAGAAAAATTACCATAATTACTTGTTACATCACTGTATGCTTCCATTAGTATAACTTTGCATACATAATAAACTCTCAATTATATTTATTCAATTAAAAGTGAAGTAGAAAATATTAGAAAAGCACATGCTTTGAAACAAACATACCTGAATGGGTATCTTTGCTGTACCAGTTACTAGTTATGTGAACTTAATTGAGGTATGTAAGGTCTTTGACCATCAAGTTTCTCATTTTTAGGTGACAGCTGTACCTAACAGGAGCATCATATTGAAAGGAAAATGTGTGAAGTTAAAGTACTAAAGTATTGCCCCAGAAAAATTCTGAAAAAATATTACTGATTCAATATTTAATACTGAAAAGATAACATAACATTTCAATTATTAGACTCTAAGATGATGCACAAGTGATATATACTCAGCGAAATCTATAATTTGAGGTTTGGTCTTTCTTCAGGCAGGTGATAAGTAACAGCACAGCCATGTGTAATATTGAGCAGCATTAAGGAAACTCCTCACTGGCCACACAACCACAGTCACAATCATAGATATTCTATAGTATACTACATTGCTAAAGATGGATGCTCAGTACATTAAAGATAGTTAGTGAATTTTTATATGGAATATTTTAAACTATGATGAGTTTTAGAGAGACATAATCCTATACTTAGTCAAAGAGCATCTCTGTACATGTGTATATACACATATTTAAAATTGATCTCAGCAAATAGAAATCCCAAGAAAGCCCAAGAAGATGGTAAAGAGGTAGAAAACAAAATCAATAGTAGAAAAAATACCTATTTTTGGCAAGAGAGCATGAAGATTTACACTACATGTAGCCATTATAAATGAGCTATCCACTATGCAAAAGTGATTTTTCAATATCAAGGCAATGTAAAAATTATTCATGCTCTTTGGTCTAACTCTTCTCCTAGGAACTTATCTTAGAAATATCACAATGTTGCATGTAATCCTTTAATGATAGTTAGGTTCATGAACACACTGAATATAAAGTTTTACAAATTCCAAAGTGACTTAAATTTTCAAGACACAAAACAGAATTTTTGAGATCTAATTTACGTACAGTCCAATTTATCCAAATTAAAATTTAATTTTTAGTCTATTCACAGAAATGCAATCACCACCATAATCAATTTTAAAATACTTTCATCACACCCAAATTATATCCATTCATTAGCTGTCATTCCTATTTCACAACTTCCCCCAATCTCTCTCAATGACTAATCATTAGTTTTCTTTCTATCACCATGGGTTTACTTTTTCTGCAAATTCCTTGTAAATGAGTAACACAATATGAAGGCGTATGTGTCTGATTTCCTTTGTTTAGCACAAAGATTTTAAAGTTCATACATAACACAGAACTACCTTCTTTTTGTTCTCTTTTTTGCCAACTAGTAACTTTTCTGTTATATGGGTACACCGTACTGTGTTTACTGTTCATCAGTTGATGAACATTTGGATAATTTCATCTTTATAGGATATGGCAAACAGTGCCATTTTCAAAATTCTTGCACAAATTCTGTTTAGACATGGTTTCAACTCTTGGCATATACATGTAGTAGTGGAATTTCTGGCTCATATATTTATTTTGCATTACACTTTTTGAAAAACAGCTAACCTTTTTATTTCATCTCCACTGTATCACAACCCTGTCAGGATCATAAATTCTATTTTTAATATCTTCACCAGGACTTACTCTTTTCCTTTTGATCATTGTCATCCTAGTAGATGTGAAATGATACATCACGGTGGCTTTGTTTTTCATTCCCTAATAACAAATTAGTTGTACATGTTTTCATGTGATTATCATGTATCTATCAATATGAGTCTCCTGGAGAAATATTTATATAGTTACTTTTCCAACTTCAGTGTAGAGTATTTCTATTTTTTATTATCAATTTGTCACAGCTGGCTATTTATTATGGATACCAATTTTTTTAACAGATACATGACTTGCAAGCATTTTCTTCAATTGTATATGTAGTATTACAATTTTGGGATGATGATTTTTAAAATGAATTTTAGAAAGATATTTTCAAGAACTCTGATTTCTTGAATTCTTCCTCTGTCTCTCTGGAGAGATATCTTCTAAATCTTTGCCTATCCCAAGGTCATAAAAATAGTACCAATGTTTTGTAATAAGTGTTTTATACTTTCAACCTTTGAATGTAGCTCTTTTATCCTTTTTGAGCTGATTTCTGCATGTGGTGTGAATAATGCATCAAAATCCATTCTTTTGCATTTGACAGCCATTTGTTTTAGTAACACTTGTCAAAAAAACCCTATTTTTTCCTTTAATTTATGTTGGCACCCTTGCTGAAAATCAGTTGACTCTAAAATGTAAGCACAAGTATTTGGACTCTCGGTTGAATTCTGTTGTTCTGTATCCTGCAGTTACACTAACAGCAAAATTTTGATCAGAGTAGCTTTCTAGTAGTTTCTGAAAGTGAAAAGACCAAGTCTTTCTATTTTATTATTCTTTTTCAAGATTAGTTTTCGTATTCTGGGTATCTGTAACTTTAATCTTAATGTTAGGGTGTGTTTGCCAATTTCTGCAAAAATAGTGAAGTTGGAATTTTGGTAGAAATATTATTGAACCTGCACATCAATTTGACTCCTACGATATTGCCCAATAATGTACGTATCTTTACATTTCTTTATGTCTAATTTTATTTGTTTCAACAAAGTTGCTGTGTTCATTGTGCAGCATTTCTTTTCTAAGTAAAATTAATTGTTGAATTTATGATTATTTCCAGTGCCTCTTTAAAAACATTTCTTCTGGCCTGAGCCCACTATGCAGCCCAGGCAAGCCTCAAACTCACAGCAATCCTCCTGCCTCTGCCTGCAGAGTGCCAGGATTAGAGGCGTGAGTCACCATGCATTGCATTAATTTTTTCTTTTAGAATTGTTCCCTGTGTGTTGAAATAATACTCATTTTTTTGGATTGCTATCCCATTTCCTATAACCTTACTGAAATCACTTATTAATTTTAATAATGTGTGTGTGTACTTTAGGACTTTCTATACAAAACTTTAAATCATCTGTAAAAAGAGATATATTTCTTTTTTTTTTTCTGAGTAGGTACATTGTTTTATTTCATTTTCTAGTCCAGTATTTCTTGGAAAATCTTCTAGAACAATGTTGAATTTTAAAAGAATGTGTAGAATCTTTGTCTTTTTCCCAAATTTAGAATAACAGCTGTTATATTTCATTATTTAGTGCAATATTAGCTCTGAAACCCAATAGAGACACATAAAACAAACTATTAATATAAGAAAATATCTTCAAAAGATACTTTTTCAACATCTAAGGGGCTCCTTTAAATAAGCGGGTTCTTACTAAATAAAAATTACTCTTATAAATTTGCAATCAGTAATTCCCGCACTTTTTTTAAAATCTTTATTGGTACATTAAATATACACATCATGATTGCACTCCATAATGGGGATTTGTACCAGTATAAGACACAACTTAATTCTCATTTTTTGAAAAAATACTCCATTCTTAATATTTGTTATTGTCAAATAGTGCTGAGAGCAGCTCTCAGTATCTTACTGTATCCACACATCTCCATTTTCACGATCATTAACAAGACCTCATTTTAGTTAAATTGTTGTCTCTATGTTTCCTAAATTTTTCATTGGGATAATGCTTGCTCCTGAGGACATATTAGAGTAATTTTATTCTATATGTTCTGACTGATTGCGTGCCATAGAAAAGTATTCATTCTCTGAAGTACTGAAAAGATTCATTGAGGAATCTTTCTTAGCCCAGGAGCTTTTATGAAGGAATTTTAGTTTTACATTTAACATTTCTCTTTCATGTTTTTTGCCTCTTTGGATTTGTTTCTTATTCTCAGTTAATTATGATAATTCATATCTTTCCAGAAAATTGCTTTTAAGTTTTTCATATGCTTACATTTTTCATTATTTTGACTTTTGAAGCATCTATATTACATCCCTTTTCTTTGTCTATGGTTATTGGATTTTTCTACATTAGAATTACGTATATATATTTCTGTAGTTGTTAGCTCACAAGCCCATATTTCACAATTTGTTATAATAAAATTAAAATTAATTTTGGCCCTACATAACATTATTATAATTTCCCATGGATAGTATTCTAATATGACTTTGTTAATCACAAAAATATGAAAGGAGCCAGATTGTTCAGTAGTTGAAGTTACAACCAATACACAAAGTTTATCAGAGTAATGCAATCTCATTTCAGGTAATATATACAAAAACACATAATTAGCTTTTCTGTTGTTCAATGTCCATTTCTAGAAATTAAACATATTTGCTATTAACTTTGTACATTTCAATTGTGAAAATAATCAGATGTTTTATTTAAACATCTATGTTTTTGAAGAGTCTTCTTGTATTATGACTGGGGGTGGATAAAATTTAACCTCTTATTTTCCTTGCATATATATACAATTCTAATTAACAGGCAATTCCTTTCAAATATGTAATAAGTATACTCATATATATATATGTATATATGCATATATATACGTATATATACTACTATGTACTATGTATGTACTACTCTATTATATATATTTCTATAATTGTTAAATCATGAGCCTACATTTCACAATTTGTTATGATAAAATTAAAATTAATTTTAGCCCTATGAAAGATCATTATGATTTCCCATCATGGACAGTATATATATATATATATATATATATATATATATATATATATATATATATTTATATATGTAGTACAGAAATATATAACAAATATGACATAACATACATTTTATACATATACATATATATGTACAATACATATATATATGTGTTCAAAGAACCGACATTGTGTTAGCTCCCTAGATTGTTCAAGAATTACAGAAGTTACAAAATATATACCTTAGAAACTAAATTATATGAAATGCTAGTGACGTTAATTCAACTTCATAGAAGAGAGAGAAGATGGATATAACCTCCTCAACTGAATGTACAAAATAGCTGCAGAACTTGACACCACACTACAGTATTGCATTTGAATTTCTGGATTTCCTGAAGTCTCAGAAAGAAGCAGAGTAGTAAATATCAAAAATAATCATACGACTTGACTTTCTTTGAAAGGGGTTTGTACTCAGCACTTTAATGCTGGCAGTATAGCAAAGAGCCTAATATTTAAACAAATGAATTGTTACAAACTATCTGGATTTTGTTTTCCATCATATGCTCATAACAATCTATTCCTTTGTGATGTGTCTGTGAAGCACCAACTCGTAGTACTCATTTATAATTTTGAAACTGTTTAAAGCATCTTGGCAAAGGATGCAATTGAATAGTGTATGCAAAATTAAAAATAATTGAATTTTGTTCAATTTCCATAAGCTTCAATGCATATTTCACAAAAACTCGAAGCCATGCATAGTAAATGATACAGATTCATGGAAAACTATTGGGACAACAAATTACTTTAAAAGATCATTTTTGAAATTCCCTGGTTGTTCTCTAGGAAAGCTATGAGAGTGACTTGAGTACTTGTTAATTTTTAGATTTCTGGAACCAGTTTCAGCCTGGGGAATTTAGAATAAGTAAGGGTGAGGTCAGAGAATCTGGATTTGGATGAATTTACCAGATAATTCTCACGAACAGTGAAGGTTCAGCATCATGAGATTAAGTAGCTCAGATTTTCAGTAATCAAATTTTGCTCCTGAGTAACATTTCCCCTGGATTGAAATTCCTAAACAATTGTCAATTCCTGATGATATTATTCAAAAATAAAATTATATTGAGTCAGCAATGGTGTTAAATGGTAGAAACAAAAGATAATTAAGTTATGAACCCTGTCCTTTAGGATCATTGCCCTGCTATGGAACTATTAATGAAAACAGACAATTTTAATAAGATAAGGCTTTTTATTATGACAGAAGGTACCATGTGAGCTATGGAAGAGTTAAGTAGATCTACCTCACCTATTCCAATGTAGAAATAAAGGAGAAGTACCCAGAGATGGTTAGTTACACAGTATTTCTAAAGAAAAAAGGAGTACACTAATGTAAACTTTAAAACAATGGCATCGAAGGCAGAGGAAATATTACGTTGAAAAGAATAATGGAAAAAGGGGCTTGTTCTTGGATAAGTATCAAGACTGCCTTTGTTCAAACATTAAGTAAGAGGCTTCTAAAACAAAAACTGGAGGCAAAGTAATAGACAAGAGTACTGACAATTTCTGTACTATTACCTCTTATTAGGAAGCTTTTTCCATCATGCAGAAGAGAGGGAGATCTGTGAAAAATATATATAGTTCATACATAAACCTACACATCTGTGAAGCCATGAAGACAATAAGGAATCAGTGGAAGAATGCCACTGTCTTCAACATATGGTGTAGTGATATTGGATAGCCACATAGTAAAAACTAAAACTGAATGTTATCATTCACTATGTACATAAATAAGCTCAAAGTTAAGTAAAGGTAAAGATTTTAATTCCCCAATCTTAAAGTTACCCAGTGAAAACCACCATGAAATTTTTGACATTGTTATAAAGCCTAATTTTTGAATGAGGTAAAAATAGATAACTAAAAGGAGGATAAAGATTGAATTGCATTAAATTGTAAACATCCATAGTTCAAGAAACAATTGATAGAAAGAAAAGTCAACTTTTGAAATGGTATAACATATATTTGATAAAACATTAATATTTAAAATATAAAAAGAAGTCATGCAACTTGGTAACAGAGGGAAATTTCAAGACCAATTTAAAAATCAGCAAATAATATGACTAGCTATTTTTCAAAAATAAATGCAAATGACTAACATAAAAAATTATCAGCATCCATAATAATCAGTGAAAAACAAATCAAAAGCACAGTAAGATGTCATCTTGTTCCTGTTAGAATGCTTATTATTGAAAGTACAAGAGGTAACAAAAGTTGGCAAAGAGGTGTAGAGAAAAAAGCCCTTGTTGCATTGCTGGTTGGAGTACAGACTGATGTAGCTATTATGGAAAAACAGAACTGTAACTCCTGAATATTTTAAAAATAAAACTATCTTATCCTCTAACAATGCTACTTCTGGGTAAATATCCAAAGGAAATAAAATCAGCATTTCAAAGATGTATTTGCAGCCTTTGACAGTTTGTTTTAAAGTTTCTGGTGCAAAATAGCTCACACACACAATTTAAAGCAAAAGAGGCTTTTTTTGCTTCATAGTTACAGGGATTTCTGTCTATGAACAGCTCGTTTCAAGGCAGAAACACCAGTGTAAATGCTATGGTGGAAGAAAAATGCTCAATTGGGAAAGCAGACAAGAAAGAACAACCAAAGAGGCCAGAGATGAGAGATGGGCCCCAAAGTTAGGTTCCCATGATTTACATCCTGCAATTAGAATGTATCTCCTCATAATACATTACCTATGTACTTATCAACTGGATAAACTTGTGGTGAGTTCAATGCCCTATAGTCCACTCACTCAGTCAAGTTAGTAAGACTAACCAATACAATCATGATAGCCATGATATGAGAACACCAGAAATGGCCAAAGACAGAGAAGTGCATAAAAGACTGAACAGAAATACACAAAATGAATACTATTCAGCCTTTAGACAGTAGGAAATTCTGTTATTTTTGATGATCTGAAGAACACTGTGCTAAGTGAAATCAGGTTCAAAAACATAAACGAAGGCCAGGGATTGAGCTACGTGGTTTCGGTGCCTGCCTTGCAAGAATAAGGTCTCGGGTTCGATCCCCAGTAACCACATACAACAATGCCGGGCGTGGTGACTTATGCCCACCAGCAATCAGTATCATGTACCACAGTGCCAGGCGTGGTGGCTCATGCCTGTAATCCCAGCACTCAGAAGGCAGAGGCAGGAAGATTTCTGAGTTCGAGGCTTGCCTGGGGTACATAGTGAGCTCAGGCCACCATGAACTACAAAGTGAGACCCTATTTCAACAAAAAAATAAATGAAACCAAATCAAAACAAATAAATAACATAAATGCCACATGGTCTTAATGTGGAATCTAAAAACTTTCAAATTCACAGAAACATAAAGTGGAATGATGATTACTAAGGTTTGGTAATAAAGATAATGGGAACATGGTGGTCAAGGTTACTGATTCCAATTATGCAAGGTAGATAATTTTTGGAGAGCTAGTATACAAGGGTGGTACTTATAGGAGACAGTATTTTATACTTGAAATTTAATTAGATGGTAAATCTAAGTTTCATTATCACACAAAAATAAAGTAAAAATGAGAAGTAATGGCTATGTTAGTAAGTTTCATTTGAGCAGATATTACATACTATATATATATATATATATATATATATATATATATATATATGTCACATCATCACATCATGTGATAAATATCCATATAGATCAACATTAAACATGCAGATTTTATCCGTAGATCAGTGGAATTTCAATCCATGAACTTGAGTGAGATTGTAAGGTAAGTGTGTGGAGACCAAAGTCATTTGAACTGAACATAGACCTTGAAAAGCACTAGTATTTTAAAATTTTCAACATGAGGATGAAGCCTGAACAAAGACAAAGAAAGGTATAGAAACTATGGAAGAAACAAAAACCAAGTAAAAACTAAATGCTAACCACAAGTTTCTGTTTAAATATTTTTATTAGTATATATTTTTAATCATTGGGATTTTAAAACATCTATTTCCCCCTCTGCTCCCCCACTCACCTATCTATCTCCATCCCTGGACTCCTTGTTCTTTTCCCATGTAGTCTACTTCCTTGTTTCCTATCTTCTTTTATCCTTTTGATTTTTAAATTATTTATAATTTAGACTCATCATATAAGAGAAACTGTGATATGTAGCCTTCTATTTCTGATGTTTTCAGGCAAAGGAATTGTAATTCTTATTTTTTAATAAATTGAATTAATCGTACATTTTAGGAATACATTATGATCATGTTCCTCATTGGCAATTTGTACCTGTACAAATATTAGTGATATGGACTTATGGTGCACCCAGTCTCCTTATTTATTAATTGGAGTATAGGCTGCTTCTAAGATTTAGTTCATATAATCTGTGCTGCTCAATATCATGAGTCATCAAGAAATCAAAATCACAACTGAATAAATATACTAATTGATAATCCCGATAATGGCTCATGATGTGTATATATAGTCTTAAATACCTATCTGGCCATCACATCTTTATTAGAGTAAAACCTGATCATAGTCACAATGACATATAAACTTGAAAATTTGGAATCAGGTTTCTAATATTTTGTTTCTTACAATACTGGGTCATCAGTTTTCCTTTTTGAGATGCACACACTCTGTGCAGACAATCTTGGTAAACAGATCTTGCATAAAAGAACTATATTTCAGCGTCTTCCACCTAAAATTTTAAAAAGCTGTGGTTCTTCTACAGAATGGAGTATTACTCTGCCATAAAAATGATAAATTTGAGGCATTTATACTTAAATGGACACACCTTGAGGATATCCTCATAAGTGAAATAAATAGGCCACAAATAGGTAAATATCACATCTTTTCTTTGGTATGAGAAAAGAAAGATGTAAATGAATTCTAGAATTGTATGTTATATATTGTGAAACAGAAAATACTCAAAGTGAAATAAGGTGAAGGGGGAAAGTAATGAGATTATAAGAAAAAAGAAAGGAAACAAATTTTACATATATAGGGGGTGGTAGGTGGGTAGGACTATGGGAAAAATGAGAATTAAGTTGTGTCTTATACTAGTACAAACCTCCATTGTGGAGTGCAATCATGTGCATATGTAATGTGCCAATAATACTCCATTCATAGATTTATATATATATATATATATATATATATATATATATATATATATATATGCTGAAAAACCTTTACATCTAACTTACGAAGACCATTTCATTCCTTCTCACAGCATAAGTTCAAAATACAAAGCACTATCATCTAATGAGATTCCAATGGTCATGAGTCTTCTCAATTATAGCCCCGTGATCATTGTTTGTGACATGGCAACTTGACTTGAGTATGAACAGCCTATCTGATTAATCAGTAATGGATGTGACTTTGGATGAGTGACTCATAGGACAGATATTTGGTGGGAAGATCTACCCCAAATGTGGGTGGCATCTACAGGCTTGTCAGTTTGGCAGAATAGAAAGGGAACAAGAAAGGAAGTATTTCTCTTTCAGGAAAGCTTTGGAATTTGCCATTGCTTTCAGACTTTGACCTCCAATTTCTTCATCTGTTGCAGAATCCTCAGCCTCCCTGTACAAATTCACATCAGGAATTCTACAGTGAGCTTCCAGGGTTTCAAACTTCAAGTGCTACCTGATCCTCTACTTCTTCAGCATAAAGTTGACTGTTTTGGGGTTTTCACCTCCAATTCCACTGATGACTCTTAAGACTCCTCCTGTTCTGACCCTGTAAGTCTACTTAATAAAGCCCTTAGATAATTATGTATGTATTTGATGTTAATTTTGTTCTTCTACCGAACCTTAGCCAACATAAGGCTATTAAATATAAGTCCTTGAATGCAGGTCCCCTGAGTGTGTAGATCGCTGAATAAAAAGACAATTCATGTGTCACTTCATAACAAACTGACAATAGTAGGGAAGACACGATATTAACCAGTGTGGAAAATGCTATTCAAAATGTGAAAGCCTGAATGTGGAAAACACACAAGTGGTCGCTAGCCAGAGAGATTTCAAATACAGCCGTGAGCAGATTTATATATCTCCAATTCATTAATTTTCCATCTCATATGATAACCTCCCTGGCTCCTATTTCTCCCCTCTAAGAGTCGTCTTTTCTTTTTCATGGAAAGTAGCAAACAGTGCAACTTAGTTATTTGATTTTATCAGATTGCTTCCTCCCAGTAGAAGTGATGATATTCAAAACTGCTTTTCATTTTGTGTATTCGTATTCCTTTCAGTTCAGTTTGGGTATTTTTTATGTAAGCAGAAGTATCTGAATAACTTTGTGGATCTTCTCTAAACTTTATTGGGCCAAACTCTATAATACAAAATCCTCTCTATGTAAGCCCTTTTCTACTTTGGGTTTATTCTGAAGTGGAAGAAGCCACATTTTTAAACAGTTCAGGGGTATTTTGTCTGCCTGATTCAGTGCAGAACTTCAAACTTGTCAAAGACCTGAATTTAATCATATTTGGCAACTATTTTTACTTTTCATTTTGCTTTGCTAATGTGGAAGATTTTTGAAACTATCAAATCCTTCATGTTTAACAGTACTTCTTTTGGTGAATCTCTTCCAGGATTTTATTATTAAAAAGCTAGAAGAAACCAGGTGCAGTGTAGAGAATCATCTTATCTAGATCAACCCATTCATTTGTTACATTTTCTACTTTCCACACAAATGTAGGTGAGTTTTATTGAACTGTTTTCTGTAAGGATACTCTTTTCTTCACACTCCAGCGAGATTTGCCCTATATTCATTGTAGACATCATTATTGGCCTCAACAATTCCCAAAATTCTATTAATGTCATGATTGAGGTAATATAGGATTTCCCTAATACTTTATTTAAAATCCTTTGAGTTCCGAGATTGTTCCTTTTCCTAAAACCAATTGTGTATTTTAAGATTGTGTTACAAAGCCACCTTACTCCTAGGTATCACATTCTATACTAGTTATCTGTTACTTTCAAACAAATGACCCCCACCCACAAACAGCAGCTGTACACAACAAACATGTACAGTACCTCACTTCAGAAAGAAGTTTAGCCAGAAGGCTCTGGTTAAAAGTCTCTCATACTGCTCAATAGGGTTCTCTACACCTCAACAAGGTTCCAGTAATCTGAGGCTTAAATAGGGTTGGAAAACACTTTTAAAAGCCTACACACAAGGATTTTAGAAAGATATTTTGGTAGCTCACGACAGAGGTTTCTTTTCATCAAAATTTTCACTTAATGATATCTCAATTTCCTAAAATAAAGAAAGGAAATGATAGATACAAACAAGTTTTCTAGTAGCTAAGGACTCTATACTCATCTTAGAAGTAATGCATTATAATTTCTGTGATATTTTATTTAATTTATTACACAGACCAACCATAGGAATGTCTGCACGTGCACACGAGGGTGTGACTAGCAAGAGATATGTGTCAAAGGGCATCATCTTGATGTCTTTCCATAATAAACCCTAACCTGACTTTTACCTTTCTGATTCAGAGCTTCCATTATTAGAGAAAGAATAGTTTTCAAATCCTCTTATGGAACCATTGTTGATATTGTTTTTATTCAAACTGCCTTGTACAATTTCAACTTTGTTTTCATTTACAATTTTCATATGACATTATTGAAAATTAATGCTGTGTATTAAACCAGTTTAGACTCTACATCTAAATCAATGTTGAAACTCTGATTTTATCATAAATAAGCTTTGTAATATTTTTGAACTGTGATACTTACTTTCAGTATTTGTATCCATTAAATAGAATAATAATCCCTATCACTCACGAAGTTTTATGATGAATAAATGTTAATGTATAAATAAGCAAAGTGCCAAGTACATAAATTCTCAGTACCTTTGAGCTCACATTCCCTTTTATATTACATAGCTGGAGATTCCATGCTTTTTCAGGCATTACCTGCCAAGAATACACTTTCTTCTGAACTCTCCTGACAAATTATCTATACATTTATTTTTATATATTTTCTACTGCCTATTAAATTTACTTGCATGCATATCTAACATGCCCAACTAGCCTGTGAAATCCGAGAGTAGATTATTTTCAAATTAATATTTTATTTGTCATAACATCTATTAAAATATCATGCATTTACTATGAATTTAGTGTATTTTCCTGAAAACAAAAAATAAAACCTGTTTAAAACCCCTAAGTTCTTCAGGTTGATTTCTATGATCTTGCTCAGATCTCTCTGATGAATTGCAGATCTATAAAGACAAAAATATTGACCTCAAAGTACTCTATTGTCACTCCTGTTCTTGTCTTATGGTTCTGCTAATTGCAAGTTTTACAAAAATGTTTGCATGTCAGAAGACTAGACTAAACCACTCTTTTCTCAAGAAGAAGAATTTGTCAACCCTAAGTATCTGTCCCTTTTTATAGCCATGATACAGGAATTTACCAGTATTTTATAACAGACATTTCATTGACTATTTTAATAAGATCTTAGTACTTTTATACTTATGTGTCATCTTTATTGTACATATCTAGGTATAGTCAGTCTTTAGGTAAAGGCTGGTAAATTATTACCCTTTGAGAACTAACACCTGCATGATATGCTGTATTTCTTGCTTAGCAAAATCTTCTCTTGGTATTTAACAGGGTTTTATTGCCTGCTTTGTTGCCAACTCAGAGTATTTATGCTTTGATCACATGCACTGTGGAAGTACTTCAAAAGGAAAACATTGAAACAGAGATCTGCTAGAGCAAAGGCTTAAGAAGGTGCAGGTGAAACAATGCTGAAGCTAAAATAAAGAGCTTTACCAACACAGAACAAAGGAAAAACATGAAGTTGTCAATTTCGAAAATCAGTGAGCACTTTGATTTCTTAAATCAGCTTTTCAGCTTATGGAGTCATTATTTGAACCAATTTGAAACACAAAGCATGCATTGATGCAAGAACTGGTAAACTGATGAATTTGTTTTTCAATCGGAAATAATTAGAAAAACAATCATAACTTTCTTTATTATTAATACTCACTATTTTGGGGATTTAAATTAAGCCACTTTAACATAGGAGTTGTTGTTACCAGATGCTTTACATTTATCAACAAATGATAACCATGTACAAAGTTGAGAAAAAATGATGATATTGTTTAATAGAAATATATTGGTGAATACTTTTAAAAACACAAGTTATTTTAATAGACTTACAAGTCAGTCAGACCAACTATTTAATTGTGGTGTTAAGAATATCAAGTATTGTGCCAAAGAGCACTTTTTAGTGAAGACTTTCTAATCCTCCATAAGAAATTTGTGCTCAGAACCTTCTCCCTTTTGAACAACTATGCTTAATACTTTTATTTCTGTAATTTCTATTGGATGAAACTATTTTTCCATTATCATTCTTTATACTCCCATTATGTGGAAGTTGCATATTCTACTTCTTTTCATAGCATGTACCCCTAAATTGTTGTCACCCCCATTTGACATTAAAAAGTCTAAGGTTAGTCAATATCATTCGCCTTCTTTGGAAAAAAAATAAAAGCTTTACAATTCTGAGTAGGAATATCTGGCTGTATAGGCAATGAACATTCTTCCCTCTATTTCATTAAATAGCAGGATTTTGGTCAAATACAGAGAAAACAATGAGTGCAAGAAAGTTTAGCCTATAATGAGATGACAAATCATAATTGGTCCAAATCAAATACAAAAATTGTATTTCCTCTGACAGTGATTGCTTGTGGCCAGTGGGATACAATAAGTCTGCTCGAAAGTAATGGGAAATATGTCCTGATAT
Organism: Petromus typicus; assembly: GCA_004026965.1. Taxonomy (NCBI): domain Eukaryota; kingdom Metazoa; phylum Chordata; class Mammalia; order Rodentia; family Petromuridae; genus Petromus; species Petromus typicus. Next base: position 57,295 of record PVIR01003925.1, on the reverse strand, counting down.
GATAAAAAATATATCAAAGAAGATATTCTTTTCTCCCTCTTTCTTTCCTTCCTTTCCCCTGCTATACACTCCCCTCCCTTCCCTCCCCTTCTCTCTCTTTGTTTCCTTCTCTCTCTCTTTCTTCTTTCCTTTCTTTCTCTTTCTTTCTTCCTTTCTTTCATTTTTCTTTCTATTTCAAATATAGATGTACTTGAATATGGAACCTGAGCCACTTCCTGGCTTTTTCCAAACATAAGAAAATAGCTGAGACTCAGTACACAATGCAAAGTTCACAGAGGAACAGAACCTGTGTCCTTAGAACCATAAATTGTACCAATCAGTACATTGTCTACTTATGTACATTTAAAAAATTTTATTAAAGGGGTCAGAGATATAGCTCAGTGGTTCTGGTGCCTGCCTTGGAAGTGCAAGGGCCCGGTTTCAATCCACAGTAACAATGCCAGGCATGGAGATTCAATCAGTATCACATACCACGGCGCCAGGTGTGTTGGCTCACAGCTGTAATCCCAGCACTCAGAAGGCAGAGGCTGGAGGATTTTTGTAAGTTTGAAGTTTGCCTGGGCTATCATAGTGAGTTAAGGGCCAGCCTGAACTATAAGCAGGACCCTGTCTCAAAACAAAAACAAACAAAAAAAATTGGTTAAAAACTTCTATATAATTATTTTATATGAAATGGTGTCTTGAAATATGTACATATTGTAGAATAATTACATTGAAATAATCAACACTTGTGTGGGTTGAGAAGATATAAAGTCTAGTCTTTGGAATTTTTAAGAGTATAATGCATTGTGGCTTTTTGTTAGTTTGGTTTGTTTTATTTTTGTTTTTGTTTCTGTTTTTCAGTACTAGGGATTGCACTTATAACCTTGAGCTTGCAAGGCACCACTGAGCTAAATCCCAAGCTACTAATGTATTAATATTATCTGTCATCACCATGAGAGTTATTGGTAAGAAAGCAATGATTATTGCACATTTCCTGAGAAACTTTTAGGAAATTATTTGGATATTTCCAATCAAAATCAATACAATATTCGAATGTTCAAGTCACCTTTATTTCTTATGCATTATTTTAATACAATGTTTAGTCATTTGTAGAATTAAAGATTTATGTAATCAAAGCTGGATTGGATTATGATAAGCAATTTCTTTGTTGCCTTTATTTCTTCTGTCTCATTGCTCTCAGACTTTAATTTTCTGCTTCATGAAGTTTACCCTTTATTTAGTGCATCTGTTTAATGATAAACTGGTTCACTCTATACCTGAAAAATATGTATTTTACTCAGCTAAATGAAAATTTACTTGAGTGTAATTCTGTATTAACCATTACTCTCTGGGAGCTATTATTCCATTTTAATCTCCCTACAATGTTTGCTATAAAGAGTTGATTGTAGGTGTTACTGTCACAAGTTTTTAAATGTTTTGACCTTCTCCAATATCACTAGGTATACAATTATATTTATTTAATCCTACATGGACATTATTGTCTGTCTTGAATAAGAGTATTAAGGATTCTTTTTATTTGTGGAAATTCTGAAATATAATTTCCTTAAATATGTTCAATATTGAAAACTGTCCTGGTCTGATGTGAGATATTCTTTTTTTTTTTTTTTTGAGACAGGGTCTTGCTTTGTAGTTCAGGCTGGCCCTGAGCTCTGCCTCCAACTCACATCACAGCAATCCTAGAAATCCTCCTGCCTCTGCCTCCCAAGTGTTGGGATTACAGGCGTGAGCACCACGCCTGGCACTGTGGTATGTGGTACTGTGTGCTGCTGGGCATGAGTTTCCACGCCCAGTATTTTATGTGGTTACCAGGGATAGAACCTGGGTCCTTGTGCTTGCAAGACAGGCCCTGGAACCACTGAGCTAAATCCCCAGCCCTGTTGTGAGATATTCTTATTTTCTATAATCTTTAAATCTCTATTCTATAATTATTATGTCTTTAATTTTCTATAATTTTTCTGGATGATTTCTTCACCACATTTTCCTTTTTTATTTATGCTTTCATCTGGTATTGCTTGCCTATTATTAAAAGTGTATTTCATTTAAAATTTTCTTATAGATATAATGTAAATTAAAAACATTTTGGAAACACTATTTGTTTTTGTTCTTTGTGTGACACAGTTTCATTGTGTAGTTCACGCTGGCCTTGAACTCACTATGAAACCCAGGTTAGCCTCAAACATGAGGCAATCCTCCTACCTCTGCCTTCCAAGTGATGGGATTACAGGCATGAGCCACCACACCAAGCACTGTGATATGTGGTACCAGGGATGGAATTTAGGATCTTGCAACTGCCAGGAAGTCATCAGAATCAGTGAGCTAAATCCTTGGCCCTGGAAGCTCCACTTTATCTTTTATTAATCTTTTGAGTCTCTCTCTTTCATTTTTATATAATTATTTTTAAATATTTCCGTGAATTATTTATTTATACCATTTCAAACATCGTTATTTCATCATTTCTATCTGGCAACTTCATTATTTCTGTTCTCAAAATTTTTTTTCTCTCTATAACTACTGACTTTTCCTTTGTATTAGATTATTTTGTACATATTTTGAGCTATTTGGGGGTTATATTTTATTTTATGATTTTGTTTACTATTGTAGGTTTTCTTAGGCATATAAGCCTATGAATTCTTCTATAATGGTGTACGCCTCAAGAGATATTTTGCTTTTGCTTCTGCCCTGAGCAATGATATTTATTTTTTAGCTTGTTCATTTCCAGGTAGATATAATAGTTATTAAAAATTCAAACTCAAAATTAAGATGCAGGCAATTGCATGGTTACACATTCTCAGAGGATCTTCTTTCTATTCCCACTCAATCGTGTGATAGACACGTTTCCTTTCTAATTTTTTTATTACATTACAAATTCAATCTGTTTTTAACTTTTGGAGGATGGCAACTCTATATCACATTCTTGCAGTTCTGATCTACTCTCAAAATACAATGTTCTCATTTTCTACAATTATTATATCATTACAATAAAAATATTCAAAATGAACAAATAGATGACATGTAGATTTGTGTATACGCAAAACATTAAAAAGGTATCTGTTCAGATTAGTATCCTACAGCCTTGGAACTGTGTTTTCATGGAGATGAGACTTCTTAATTATTCTTTCTTTGTTCAGATAACATATGTGAAAACTATAAGATAAAGAAGAGCTCCACTTTATGTCCTATTCTGCAGAGATTTCAGTTCATAGTCAGCTAACACCGGGACTGAGCAACATAGCTGAGAGACAGAGTAGAAAGAGTTCAGGGCAGGCAGGCACAAAAAGCTTTCTTTCTTTCTTTCTTTCTTTTTGATAGGTCTCACTTTTGTAGTTAAGGCTGGCCCTGAGCTCAGCCTTAAACTCACAGCAGTCCTCCTGCCTCTGCCTCCTGAGCGCTGAGATTACAGGCCTGAGCCACCATGGCTGGCACTGTGGTATGTGGTGCTGACTGATGGTGGGCGTGAGTCTCCACAACTGGAGCCGGAGATTTAGCTCAGTGGTTCTGGCGCCTGTCCTGCAAGTGCAGGGGCTCAGGTTGGATCCCCGGAAACCACATATAGTACACGCCAATCAACAGTCAGTACCACATACCACAGTGCTGGGCGTGGTGACTCACGCGTGCAATCCCAGCACTCAGGAGACAGAGACAGGGAGATTGCTGTTATGTGAGTTTGAGGCTGACCTCAGGGCCGGGATTTAGCTCAGTGGATCCGGTGCCTCTTACAAGCTCAAGGACTCGGGATCGATCCGCCAGTGATCACATACCATACTGGGTGTGGAGACTCACGCCCAGCAGCAATCAGTACCACATACCACAGTGCCGGGCGTGGTGGCTCACGCCTGTAATCCCAGCACTCGGGAGGCAGAGGCAGGAGGATTGCTGTGATGTGATTTTGAGGCTGAGCTCAGGGCCAGCCTGAACTACAAAGCGAGACTCTGTCTCAAAAACAAAAACAAAAAAAGAAAAGAAAAAAAGAAATTCTGTATTACAATAAATTTAAGTCTATGATGTAAGTTCCCATTCTATGTATGATAATTAACTAAAAGGAGAAACTCTGAAAAAAATGATAATTTCAAGGGACAATATACTAGGCAACTGTGACATAATTATAAGAAATTGAGGAAGCTGCAAATACTAGTTAGAGATCATGAAAGACCTCAGGTACAAACTTGACTGAAATTTCCTTAGCGTAAGATTGGGCAGTGTTGCGTCAATATGGGTAATAACTATAATTGATTCAAACTCAATTAATATATTTGAATTATACACAATTTCAGCTGTGGCATTTGGTTCATAGTAGGAAAGTAACACATGCTTTTGAAACCTGAAAAAGAAAATATTCAATTCTGTATCCTGGTTTCCTTACTTTAAGTATGTTTCAACATCTTACAAGAACTACTGTGAGGAGCCAGGAACTTAGCTCAGTGACATGGCATCTGCCTAACAAGTGAAAGGTTGTGAGTTCTATCTCCAGTACTGCAAGGGAAAAATAAAAAGAACTATTCTGTAGCAACACTGTGATGGCAGGCAGTACATGCAGCTACAAAGGCCACGTATGCAGCCTTTCCTGCTTCAGGCCTACATCTTGGTATCCCCTGGGATGTGGGAAAGCAAATACTCATCTGAAGGCCTGAAATCGGACAATACTTATCCATCACCCTGTGTTCAAGGGAACTTTCATGAGGCAGGTTCCCATTCCCTCCTCAGCATCACAGTGTCCTGTCATATCCCTTCTGCTGTCATTTGGGCTGCTTTGACAAATGCTGTCCTATGGCACATGTGTTTATTCCTAGAAGCATTTGCTCTTAGCTGATGTTTTTGACATTGCTAATTTTGCAAACCTCACAGTTGGGCAGCGCATTGTTAGTCTCCCACTGTTGATGGTCAAATGACTCCTCTGATTACACTACCTAGCAGTGTCAAAACTCCCCTCAAAGGCTATCTCCTTGCCTAACAGGAGAAAGCTGCTTTCTTCAATTTTTTTCAGTCCTCCAGAGGAAAAGCAGACCACTTCAAATTTGTAATTATCCTAATAAATGAGAACTACCACAGCATGAGACTATCTAAGGAGCATCCTTATAATTCTCTACATACATCTTACCCTTGAAGTCTTAGCTGGTGGCAGCTTTCATCTTCTTTGACTTGTTAGGTCTTTTTCCTACAACCAACCACTAGGTCATCAGTCTCTGGCATTCTCAAGTGGGAAGCAATGAACATACATTCACAAATACAGGGGAAAGAGATATTGCTGACACTGACAGCTCTGTTAGAATAATGAAGGGTCTGAAACTGTACAGGGATCAGTATTCTTTCACTGGCCAAGTCTGTTAGCCTGCTCAATAATGATCACTAAGTAAGGAGAAGTGAAATTGTTTCTTTTTTTCAAAATACTGTTCCAGGCACAAATGTACAAGTAATAAAAAAATAAAATCAGAACATCCTCATCATACAGCCTTCAATAAAGCAAAAAATCTAGATAATGAGTGTAAATACCTAATGACCACACACACACACACACACACACACACACACACACACACACGCACACAATCCAAAATCATATTCTTCTCAACACAATTCTTGTGTACTACCTATAAAGTAGTACTGTCAAAACTTAAGAGTATTTCAGTACATGGAAATTTCTTCCCTCATGATATTCAGTTGCCTGACCTGTGATTTGGCTCAGAATAATAGGGTTTAAGAGAGGAAATTGGGAGGTTTAGAGTAAAAGAACTTTGAACTGATGATTATTGAAGTTTAATGGTAGTATATGGATAGCAGACTATTACATTTATCTTTGGTATACGTTTTGAAGTTGTTCATAATAAATATTTTTAAAAGAACAATGAAGTAAAGAACAGTTTTTTATGGACTTACATTCTATGGCATCTGTAGCAGACAATCATAAAACTTTACTGGATAATATTAGAGCCTGTCAAATTTAATGAAAGAAGGTACTATATACTATAGTCAAAATACCTAATTTTTTTCAAAATGTTGCTTCTTTAAGTTAATATTTAATTTCAATTAACTATTATCAAAATTCTCACTGTGTTTGAGAAAAAACTTGACTAAAATAATTTCAACTTTATATGAAAATTTAAAGGGAAAAGTATAAATGTTAGAACTTGGAAAAAGAAAGGAATTCTATCTACTTCTCTGTGCACACTGAGTAAGTCGTACTTCTGTGAAGGCAGGCCTATTGCCTACCTTCACCATATAGGGCCTGGGCCTTGAGCTGCTGAATAACCAGAGTGGGAAGATGAATCCACAGAGACTCCATTTTTTTTTTTTTGTCGGCCCAAGCATGGGACCTGATTTCTCATGGGAGCAGCACATGGGGAGGAGGAGCCCTAAGAGACACCATTTACTTGTCTGTCTGCACTGAGTAAGTGAGGCAGCAGTGCTGGGCCTTAGGTAGAGGCCTTCCATCTGACAAACAAATAAACACCTACCGGAAGAGTAAACAAGTGCTGTTGACTACAGATATTGGTGAGTTTGTGGAGTCTATCCCACTTGAAGAGTTCATACCTACAGAAGTTCATAGAGCATTATAGCCAGAACCTAGTCAGGGGATGATAGGTAATGTAAAATAGGAAGAAAAAATGCAAAAAGAAAAGGGAAAGGCTGGGTAGGGGAAAATAAAGAAGGGAATGGAAAATCTTAATGGTAAAAAGAGGAAACAAAGCTTGTATATAGGAGATGGGGACGTAGAGAGGGCAAGGAAAAGGGAAAAACTGAGAATCAAAATATGTCATGTATAGGTGCAAATTGTCAATGTTGAATGTGATTAAAATGTAGGTATAAAATGTAAATTTGTAAGTAAATTTTTAAAACATCAGTTTTGAAAAAGAATAAGAAAATTTTTCTGTTGATATTTAATTTAAAATTAGATACATATCCCTCACCACGTGGTAAACTAAAATGGAAGTCTTAGATATTAATCTCTTTTTCTTAGGAAGAGCTCACAAATTTTTTTCCTACATGATGGCTTGCCTATTGTATTGGTGGTTTATTTTGATGTATATAAGCTTTTATTAAATAAGATGAGAGCCAATTGTTAATTCTTTGTGATATTTCCTGTGTGATTGGGATTTTGTTCATAAAGTCTGCTTACACCAGTGTCTTCAAGAGATTTAAGATCTGAATATTAAAACAGAAATATTAAATATACTGGAAGAAAGAAGAGGTAGAACTTTTGAAGACCCGAACATCATCTGAACAGATTGTAAAATGTAGAAATAACTTCATAAGTATTCACTCACCTTACCTTCTACCAAAGTGTTAAATATCTTTACTGGAAGAAAGATAAATAGTACTGGAAAAACTGGTTTTACATATGTCAAACATTGAAACTCTATCCATATGTCTAACCATGCACTAAACTGAAATGAATATGGATAAACTATCTAAACATTAAAACATAAACACTAAATCTGTTGCAGGAAGAATAAAAAAAATCATGTACAGTTACAAGTTACCTACAATGAGCGTGATTATTATATATATCTAAGATGTACCAATAAACATTATTAATTTAAAAATAAAATACTAAGAATAAAAACTTATTAAATCAGGTGTAATGGCTCGCACGTATAATCCCAGCACTCAAGAGGCTGAGCAAGAGGATTGCTGAGAGTTCAAGCATATCTTAGACCACATATAGAACTCAAGTCCAGCTTAGGCTTCACAGCAAGACCCTGTCTCAAAAAAAAGTAGTATTAAGAATCCAGTGTGGTGTACTTTGGCTTAGTGAAATTTTCTTACATGTTTCATATTTTTGCATATTTGTCTGTTTTTTTGATCTGAATATATGATATTTAAGTTTATAAGATTTTAAAAAATTAATATATGAACATGATGTTGACAAAAGAAAAGGAGGAGAACAAATGGGGAATAAAAGAACTGAAATAGGTTGTACTAAATTTAAAAATTTAAAACAAAAAATGGTGATCATGAAGGAGTAGAAACACTGACTGATGAAATTAAATTAAAATGCCAGAAAAAAAGAGCAAGAAATAAAATTCATTCTGACATAAAATAAGCAGTGTGTAACAAAATGCCACATTTTGATATAACAGAAGAGTGGACCTTATTCCTAATAAGGAAAGTATTTCTAATTTTTGGATGTACAGGAACTGATTATTCATGTTAGAACATAAAACAGAATTTGTTTTTGTATTTTTTTAACTTTTTGTATTTTACATAAAACTCAATTCCAAATGCATCAAGGACTTAAATTTGAAGAACAAATTTTAAATATTTTCAAAGGAAATATATTGGTAAATACTTTGTTGAAAAATAGATTCAAAACAAGAAAATTTGATACAACTTGCTACATTAAACTAAGGAATTTTGACCACTAGAATTATTATATATATATTAAAAATTGGAAAATATGTTTAATATATATCTGTTCAAATAAGAAACAACATGTATATACAAGGAGAAAACATAGCTGAGACTGCTTACCATGGACATGAACATACTTTACACAGCAAAGAGTCATGAATGACCTATGCTCACAATGAAAGCTGCTCAAATTGTGGGTTAAACAAAGAAGTGCGGGGGGGGGTGGTAGGGTGGGTGGGGCTATGGGAAAAAATGAGAATTAACTTGTGTCTTATACTGGTACAAATCCCCATTATGGAGTGCAATCATGATGTGTATATTTAATGTACCAATAAAGATAATTAAAAAAAAAAACAAAGAAGTGCAAATTGTGATCACAACAGATATCATTGTATACTCAATATACCAAAAGTTGAATTAATAATTGTTGTTGTATATGAGGATCAAAACCATCTTTTATATGCTGCTTTTGTGAATATTAGTTTGTAAAGCTACTTTGGTAAAATAACTTGACATTTAATCTGCCAAGATAAGCATTTGCATGGTAGCACAAAAATAGAGCTTACTGGTATTCCTAGGAAAATGCGTATACCTTAAGAGCTGGGATTTTCTCTCCTCAAAATACATCTGAAAACCTTGTGTCCATATGTAACAGACAACATGTACAGGAGTATGTGTGACTGTACTGTTTGCTTCTTAAAAGTTTGGGAATCTCTAAACCAATAGTTGATTGTAACATGGTCCACTCAATGTCACCGGGGAATTACACAAATATTAAAATAGAGTAGAAAATCCTAGAACATGTATATGCACTATGGTATTTTTGTACTGGTCAAAAATAAAACAAAATAACACATTATGAGGCATTCATATGTATGTGAAATAGAGATTTAAGTACTAAATTTAAAATAGAAGTCACTCATTGGATGAAAAGAATATATCTATCACCAAGTGCTTTCTTGTACTGACAAGGACTTCCAACACAAGCTACTACAGACAGGGTGTCTTAAAATAGTAGAAATTTATTATCTTACAATTCTAGAGGCCAGAAGTCCAAAATTAAAGAAGGAGGAAATTGAGTCATTTGTAGGAAAATGGATACACCATAAGAGCATAATGTTGAGTGGAATAAATCAGACACACAAGCTTAAATATTGCATAGTTTTTCTTCCATGTGAAATGCAAACATTAAATATTTGAAGAGTAAAATAAAAGATAGATAACAAGTAACAGGGAGATAGCTCTTTTTTCAAAATGGAAGGGAATGAAGAGATGGAGGAAAGGGGAAGGCAAAAGAGGGGGAAGGGGATGAAAAGAATTAAGATATATTAAGATGTGTTGTGTACTTGTACCAACTTTCCACAAGGAATCTGAACATAACATACTGCAAACTTGTGAAAATGGAAACTATAAAATAAAAATTCATAAACAGAATGTCAGCAGAACCACATTTGTTCTATTTTAAAGCTCTACGGAGAATCTTGCCCTGCATCTTCAAACTTGTTGTATGCTAAGATATTTCTGACTCTATCTTCATGTGGCCACTTGCACTTATGCCTGTGATGGGTCCTACATTTTTCTCTTCCTTCTGGAAGGCCCTACTGTAATCTGAGCTACTACTAACTAGTGACACTCATAAAGACAGTATATTTAAATAAAACATTTGAGTTCCGGGCTTTGATATGCAATATCATTTTTGTGGGCACAATCCAATCTATAAAAGTGATGTATAAATATTTGTTGACTGAATATTTAAAGGAATTATTGACTTTGTATAAAGTTTAAAAAACATATAAACAATGCACATGGAGATGATCTATCTAGTTATAGAGATAAAGCTATTCAAAGAAGTAAAGTTAAGATAATTATTAACACAAAGGAAACCATATTGTTCCATAATCATAAGTGTTGATAAAATTGGAGAGGAAAAGTGCTTAAAACTGAACAATCATAGTTTAAATATTTCTCAAAAAATCAATAAGAAATATATTCATCTTCAGGTATAATACATTTTACGCAAAATAAATAGGTGATAATGCAGTAACAGAGAACATTATATTGAGAATATAAGAAAGAGTACAAGAAAAGAGAATTCGTATTTCATCACTACTGATTTAGGCAGACATTGCTTGTGCTGGAACCAGACATAAAACACCTTTAAGCTGTCTCCTTTTCTTGTACCAAGGAGATACATATTTCATGAACCACTTCTATACTGAACTTGGAATTTGGCATGGGGAGAAATGAAGAAGCAGGCCATCATTTAGTTTGACAGAGAGGGGGAAATTGATTTACTCCTTCCTTCCTTTCTTTCCTTCCTCCCTCTCTCTTTCCTTCCTTCTGTCCATCCATACTTTATAATAGAAAGAACTTACATAGCTATCAATAAACTGTGGTACCCACATGAACAGAGAGAATAGATGAATCAAGGAGGCTGTGGAAATATGAATTCTAAATCCTTCTGGAGACAGGACCACATATGGAAGAATTCTCCATCCATAATATAAAAATGTCCTTTGCTAAAGCTCACAGCTTGTTAGGCAATAACAATTAATCCCCTAGGGCTGAAAGTGTGGAGCTTAACCTAAGTTGTTCTCTTAGCAAAAAGAAGGTGGGTAGCTGGTAGCTAGATAATTAGTGGTGCCTAGTATAGCTATTCCATAAACTAAAACAGTTCTTGAGCTCAGTATTCATAAAAACTTCAAATTATGTTAGAAAAACCCATAAAAGTGGAATTTTATTCTCATGAAACATACAAAGTGTAACAAACATCTCTGTCCTTCGTTTTTCAAGTTGATAAGTAAACAACACAGAAAAATCCTTGATGCCCCATGGAATCCAGTCCCTCATTCTTTTATGACTGATGGTTATTAAATTCCTGGGGCCATCCTTGAAGCACATATAACTGGCTTTAGAATGAATTTCAGCACCTATCTCTGCTTTAAATAGCCTGTATTTTCAATATCTACTGTAACCGAAATACTCAGTAACACTGACATTTGAAAAGGAAAGAAGGACTCTTTCAAAGCCTCATAATATGAAATATTCTGTAATTCTGCATACATTGGTAAAGTATGTTTCCGGTTTGTTCTCAACTTCAAGAAAATAGTCAAATAAACTGGAAGGAATATCAATTACTTTAATTAAAATAAATATATCTCTCTCTGTCTCTAAATATATATGTATATATTTCTGTCAGTAAATAGCTTCTATTTTTGACTTTTGTAAGAGTAGTTAAAGAAGTAATTACTCTCTGTGAAGTTAGAGATCCCAGGCTATGAGTCACCATCACTTCTCCACCATGAAATAGTCATTGCCAGTTTTAAGGCACTTAAACTGATATTTTTATTATGAAATTATTAAGTTTGTGAATTATCCTTTATAATGACTCATTGGATAAATTTAAGGTTGCAGTTTTCTATAGTGAGAATGAACACTCCTCAGATTTTTAGAAAAAATTTTGTTGCTTTAGAATATTACAATATTTTACATAGTATACTCAAGTGAGAAAAAATGTTGGTCACATTTTTCCAATTACACTACATTTTTCTCCATTAGAGACATTTTCTGTGTAGTGAGGAGCAGGTAATCATAATGGGTATGCTACATAGTGACCAGAGAGTGAGTTCAGCATCAAGTTGACCTGGCTGTAAATCTGAAACTAGCTGTACTAACTACACGAAACAAGGGAGACTGTTCAGCAACTTTAGGCTTAAATTTATTCAAAACAGAGATATTATCCAACACAAGTTAACATTCGTTTTGAGTTCCCAATTGCCAAATGCAATTTCTGGTGCATCATGTGCATCCCATAAATGATGATCACTAATAATAATTACATTTCATTTTCATCACGATAAGCTTGGAGACCAGCAGTGCTTGACTGTATATGCCTCTGTGAAATGCATGGCCTCAATCAACCATGTTCACATCCCCACTAGACCTAGTGTTCAATGAATAGGGAGGGTGAGGAAGGGGTGGATTTGAAATTCTTTGTAGAATTCTTATGATTCAATGATTGACTTGAAATGAGGAGAGGAATAATTAAAGACAATACTTAATTTTGAACTTTTAACTCTTTGGTATGGGGTATTATTGATAAGAAAAGAAATATTCAAAATGAGAAGTAGTTGTGGGAAGGAGGTTGGAGAGAGAGAGAGAGAGAGAGAGAGAGAGAGAGAGAGACTTTTAAAAGTTTATTTATTTTGAGTGCCGGGCGTGGTGGCTCACGCCTGTAATCCCAGCACTGGGGAGGCAGAGGCAGGAGGATTGTGATGTGAGTTTGAGGCTGAGCTCAGGGCCAGCCTGAACCACAAAGCGAGACCCTGTCTCCAAAAACCTAAAAAAAATAAAAAAATAAAAAATAAATAAAATAAAATTTTATTTATTTTGAGACACGGTCTTGCTTTGTAGTTCAGTCTAGCCCCGAGCTCACTATGTAGCCCAGGAGAGCTGCAACTCACAACAGTCCTCCTTATCCTTGTGCCTCTGCCTCCTGAGTTCTGGGATTACAGGTGTGAGCCACCATGCCCAGTATTGTGGTATGTGATACTGATTGCTGGTGGATATCATTTACCACGTCCTACATTGTTGTATGTGTTTACCTTGAACCTGGATCCTTGTGCTTGCAAGGCAGGCACCTGAACCACTAAGCTAAATCCCCAGCACAATAGGGAAACTTTTTGTCACTGTCAGTTTCAATTTTGAGATGTCTGTAGATAACCAAAAACTGACATCTGAAACAGTTGCTGAAGGCTCTGCAGTTCAAAAGAAACAAGATACAAGGAGAGAGGCATTAGTACTATGATTGAAACAACTGATGTAGGAGCAATGAAATATGGACATATATAAAGGGGACAAAAAAGTCCTTCAGACCTGTATATTGAGCTCTTCTTACCTCCCTAAGTGCTCCCTTTTCTTATTTTGTAAATAATTCATTTTCATCTTCCAGAACTGAGTTTAGCACCAAATAAACTTGAATACCATTTACTTAATCACGTCTGTCATGATATTTGCTTTAGGATGAATGATGTTCCTTGCTCCCTTCCAAATTCGTTCATGCATTTTGTGCATTTTATATTCAGTACCTCAAAATGTGTTGACATTGGGTATACCCCCCAAAGAGCAAATTAAGGTAAAAATGAAGATCCTAAAATAAGTTTCATTCCAGTATAAATAATGGCCATTTTGGACTGGGGATTTAGTTCAGTGGTTCTTGCCCCTGCCTTGCAAGTACCAGGACTCAGGTTCGATCTCCGTTCACCACATACAACAATGCTGGGCATGGAGACTCACACTCATCAGCAGTGCTGGGCATGATGGCTCATGCTTGTAATCCCAGCACTCGGGAAGCAGAGGCAGGAGCATTACTGTGAATTCCAGGCTGAGCTCAGGGCAAGCCTGAACTACAAAAGTGAGACCCTATTTCAAAAAA
>PVIR01003925.1:21371-43412 GCA_004026965.1 Petromus typicus | reverse complement strand
TTTTCTGTACATAGCTAAAGTAAATCCGTCATCCTGTTCTTAGGGCACAGAAAAATTTAATGTAGACATGGAAGGAATGGATAAAGGAAATGTGGTGCACACCTATATTGAAATATAATCTAGCTTTTAAAATGAAGATCCTGCCATATGCTTTAGAATGGATGGGTAGGGAGGGCATAGTAGTCAGCGAAAAAATCCAGTCATAGAAGGACAAACACAATGATTATACTTATATGAGGTATCCATATTTTCAAGCTCATTCACTGCCTATGGTTAACAATATAGTATTATGTCAAGAGGATGTATTTCAAGTTAAATAGTGTTATCACAGCAACAAACAATACATGACATAAAGGGACATAAGAAAACTTTCAAGGGTAATGAAAGTGTCCATTCTTTTGATTCACAAATAAATGTATATATTAATAAGGTATATGATCTATACTCACTCTGCCATGCAGTAGAATACCAGAACTTATCTCTCATACTAACTGCTTCTGTCTCTTCACTAATCTCTCATACTAACTGCTTCTGTCTCTTCACTAATCTCTCTAGAACTTGGTAACCCCCACTTACACTTTCATGTTATCAGGTGTCTTGGATTCTCCATATGAGTGAGATCATGTGGGATTTGACTTCATGTGCTTGGCTTATATCACTCAATATCATACTCTCCAGGTTTGGCAACATTGTCACAAAAGACCAGAGTCTATCCTTTTTATGGCCTAGTAATATTCCAGTGTGTGTGTGTGTGTGTGTGTGTGTGTGTGTGTGTATTCAATTGTACATGTATCTCACATTTTATCTAACCATTCCTCAATTGCTGGACACTTTGATTCTATCTTCTTGGCTGTGGTGAATAATATTGTGGTAAACGCGAGTATTGTTACATCTATAGGATGTGTTAAGTTCAATGTGAAAATGGTATCAAAATACTTATTATAGCTATGCTTATCAGATAGTACACATTAAATATGTGCTTTTCTATGTATACAAATATCAATAACACAGTGAAAATTTGAATTGACTATCAAGATTAAATACAACAAAACTGTCTGAATAAGAACTAAAGAATGTTCATTGTACAGAGGCAATTAAGATACCTTCAAATATATTGAGAGAAAGAACCAGACAAAGTAGGACAAATGCACTTTCTAATAAATCTATAAAAATCCATCCTGAGGCAAATATGACAGCTGTTGGGCTATATGTGCTGTAGTGAACTTAAGGGAATAATAGGCCTATAAACCTGGCTCCCTGGTACAACAGATCTATGTCAGTCAGTGTTTGTTAGAACAACAGATTTAATATAAGACAAAAGCTTGCAGTGGATGTCTGCAGAGTCTGATTTAAAGAGTGCTAAGGGCCTCTCTGTGCCCTGGAGATCTGCAGAATTCAGAAGAAATGCAAAGGCCTGGAGCTCACTGACTCATCAAGTGTGAGTTCCTACCAGGACGCCAGAGTCATCTGCACCTCCAGGCTGAAGGTTGTACCCTGGATGCCAGGAGAAGGGTGTTCAAAAGTGGAGGAGAAGAGTCAAGTTCCTCTTCCTCCCAAGAAGCAGAAATGCTTCCTTTTACTTTCCCTTTTTATTCCATCCAGCATGTAAGCCTAGTTGTTGAATCCACTCCCACACAGCGTGGGTCTTCCCTCCTCAGTAAGTCCAGCACCTATTCCCAGAACTGTGCTGCACCAATCAGCTGAGTGTTCCATATGTAAGGTGACACCATCAGATCTTTGAACTCACACCTTGTGGACAGGTCAAGTGTGATGGGGAAGTGGAGGTTGCTGAGAGACTAAAGCACAAACCAGAGGTGGCTTGTAACAGTTAAAGTTTAATAAGAGACCAGCAGGAAAGGATAAAGCTGAGACTAGCAGAAGAGTGTTGAGTCCAGTGGCAGCAATGTGGTCAAGAAGTGGTGAGAAGGCAGATGGAAGACCCAGGGGTGTGGAAGATGCAGGGGAAGGATTAGTTCACAGCTAAAAGCTATGATGAGATTAGGACAGACAGGAAATTGCCGGAGGACTTAAAATATTTGGCACTTTACAGTAGTCTGCTCCATCCTCAGTTATTGTAGGGAAAGGGTTTAACAGAGTAAATTAAATAGCATTGACCATAAGAGCCAGTTTTATTTCATTTTATGAGTAACACTGTAAGGAACAGTTGCCTCAGACCCGTAATGGAAGACAGGCTTACCAATCCCACTGGTTTGTGTAGATCTGACTGTCCTTCACTTAGCACTTCCCTAGACAGTCTGATCCCCACCTGCCAGTGACTCGCCCTTGGCTTCACAAGGGACTCAGGAATGCAAAAGGGACATTTTGGGAGCCAGATACAAAATCCTCTAGTGTTGCTTAGGGACAGTAAAAGTCAGAATGTATACCTTTTGATTATAAATGATGCAGTTTTATCTTGGATCAACATCCCGCTTCTTCTCCATGATTTGGCAGTGGAAGTCATCTACTTACCATCATTATGATAGACAGTTTTAAATGTTCAATTAGTTTCTGTGGCATAACAGTATGAAATAAGACTTTGATCTTTCTGTTTCAAGAGACAAACTAACAGTGAACTTCTGGTGGGGATTATAGAAAAGAAAAAGATAATTTTTTCTTGTTCTACTTCCATTTCCCACTTTTTGTGTGCTATTTCCTTCTTCACTTAATACAGATATACTGGGATAAATGTAAGCCTCCCGTCTAGGAATAATGCAAATCCAGTTTTCCTGTTCATTGACAAATGGTAGTGATGGACTCAGCGCAAGTTTGAGGTATGATCCATGGTCACTCAATTGCTTATTTATCTTAGTAAGAGTATTTAAAATTTCATTAGACATATTTATATTTATATAGTATCACTTGTCTGAAATTTACATAATTAAACTTAATTTCTTATGTTTCTATTTTCCAAATCTTGTGACTGCAACACTGTTGTCTATGTAGAAATGTTTCAAGAAATCCTTATTTTCAGATTTCTGAGAATTTAGGATCCTTGTAGTCCCGTTTGGCTCTGAATTTCTTTGTGAATGTCCAGGTTCTCTTTCAAGCAAGAATTTCCAGGCCACATTTCACCTAGTTAAGCACTCAGAATGACATATCCTGCAAGATTTGGCCTACTACTTTCTGTGTTTACTGAAAAGTAAGGCAGAACCTATTCACCCATGACATTACATATTACTAAGTAAAAAATTCTGTAACTTAGGTGACTAAATTATTTATTAAAAATGTCTGTGCTGAAACCGTGCAGAGAAGATCTGCTGTACTTTTACATACTTATATCCAGCAAGCATTCCTATTTTAAATCTGTTGTTTGCCAGTGGGAAAAGAAAGAGAAATAAAATATTGTCTCTGCAGTCCCAAGGGGTGGACATTTCTGCAGAATACAAATACATCAGAGAAAATGGCCTTATTTTGGGACCATTCAATCAGTAACTATTTGTGGCAAGTACTGTTCTGGGTGCTGAAAATATTGCAATGGACAAGATGCAAAAATCAATTACACAAATAGGTGAAACATTTTGCATATTGAAAAGAGATATCTGCTGTGGAGAAATGAATAAAGCAGATGAGTAGGTTGTCCGATGCAATAGAATGGACACATTGCAATTTCAACTACAGTTTTGAGACAAGGAAGGCCTTTCTAAGAAGATGCCATTTGAGCAAAGCTTCAAAGTTGATGAACCACAGAGATGTGAGGGAGAAGAGGAGCGGGAGAGCACAAGGGAAAGACATTGAAATGTTTGCATGTCCAAGACATAATCAGGATTTGAGTATGGTGAAAACAGTATGAAAGAGGGGAAATAGGTGAACTTTAGCTTAACGGCCTCACTCTCTCACTCTATGTTATTTTTCTGTTTTAATTTCATTGTACTTTTCTCTCACCATCCAAAAAACTCTTTCAATAGTTTATTTGTCCTTAGAAATGGACAAGGACAACTATAGCAAGGGGTGATGGACTTTGCCTTTTTTCCTGAGTAAAATGGAGTGTCTTCACTTTAATTAAAGGTGTGAGTGTTCTGTCATGTTGTAATAAAATCATTCTAGTTGCTGAATATAGGTTATGGGGGCAGACCAAAGGTAGTGCTGAGAGGTCACTTAGAAGGATAAAATAATAATTTAAAATAATCGGTGACATCTTCTGGGATCTGAATGACAGTGGTGATACTGTTACAAAGATATTTGCTGAATAACAACAATGAGTTTTGATAACAAATAAAATGCGGAATATGAAAGAAAAGGTAGAGTCAGAAATGGGCCTAGGGGCTATGGATGTAGCCCAGTGGTAGAGCACTTGACTACCATTTGTGAGGCCCCGGTCTGACACATAGCATCATAAGGACAAAAACTGAGAGCTGCAAAGTTCTAGGCATAAGAAATTAGGTTTGTGTAAGTTAGTCTTATCCAGTATGGAAAAAGAATATTAAATAGCTTTTGAGGAAGATTATGAATTATGTTTGGTGACAAATCTGTCAGATTTTATAAATAAACATACTGAGGAGTGTCATATAAGGTACTGATACAGAGTAGCCTGAAATTCAGATGCGAACTCAGTGCTAATCCTGAGTAATCCTGGTATTCAAAGCCATGAGGCCTGATGGGGCTCCCTATGGAGTGATTATAGTCAGGGCAGGGACAAACACTGCATCCCAGAGCACTCCAAACATCTGAGAGCAAGGAAAAGAGGTGTCTCACTGAATTAAGGGTCATCAACACTCCAAAATGCTTCTGAGAAAACAAATAGCAAAGAATAAGAAAAAGAAAAGCCTGGATTTCACAATGAAAAGGTCAAATATGTCCTTGGAAGAATAGTTTTTGTACCATAGACTTTATTAGAGGCTGATTAGAATTGATTTTATGGAGAACAAGAGTGGAGAACAGGGTCATAGCCTGAGGGTAATAGGAGTCAAAATATTTCTGAGCAGCATGCAAAATGAGGGGATGATTAAAAAGAAAACTAGAAAAGAATACTTTGCATATTAACTTATCTAATCCTTCTCAAACCCCATGACACAATTTCAATTATTTTCAGTTAACGGATCAGAATGATCACAGTGCTGAGGAACAAGTGATTAATTCTGATCACAGAAATCAAAAAAATCCTATTTGAGACTGAGAAATTAACTGGATAGTGGAATAAGATAAACTTCAATATCCAAATGCATGAGGAAATGTATATTCATCATTTCTATGACCAAATACACAACAGCAGCAACCTCAAGGAGAAAAGATTGAATTTGACTAATATTTTAGGAGTTTCAGTCCATGGTAAATTGACTCTAAGGAGGGAAAAACATGGCAGAAGAATGTGGTGGCGAGAAAGTGCCCAGGTACAGAGAAAGAGAGGAAAAGAGGCAGAGACAGAGACAGAGAAAAGGAATCAGAGATCAAGGCCAGGGGTGACATATCAGTCCTAAAATTGTATTCCCATGACCTCCTTTTTTCAGCTTTGGCCTCATCATCCAGGTAACTCATTACCTCACAATAATTCATCTCATCTGTGGATTAACCTGCTTATGACATCAAATATGTCATGAGCCAATCACTTGCCAAAGCCCCATCTCCAACCAGAAAAGACATATGAGAGATATTTTCTACATTAACCATGACAAAATAGTATCTCAGTTGAAGTTCCTAGAATAAACTAAGATCTGGAGTGTGAATGTGTGTAATATACTAGCTATGGTCAAGAAGTCACCTGAGTCAAACTTGAAAGCTGTACGGAGAAATTAACAAAAGGAGGAGAGGACAGTCGTCAAGGTCAACTGTTTTACGTTCCACAGTGGAGAACAATTAAAATGAGTGTTTTTCTTGGAGGATCAGTTCTCTAGTGGGTGGGATATATTTGATTTAAAAAAGATAGCAATATTCACATGAACTCCAAGGCTGAACTTAAGCCTGAACTAAAAAGGCTTAACATTGGAACTCTGTCTTCACCAAATGAATGCACATTGAAGGCAGCCTAATCTCACATGGTATCTCCTTTGCAGCTCCAAATTATATTTGGCCTTTGAAAACTAGTGTTATTGATTAGTATCTCTGTCAGTGAAAATGAGTGTTTCCTAAAAATCAATGCAGCAAACTTTAACTCGTACAAAATTATTACTGCCGAACTGGTCAAACTTATAGATGGCTTTCTGATTACCCTTCTTGGTGCCATATGAAATCGAACCTCATTAGAGTTACCAATGTTTTATTTTTTTTACCTTGGTATCACAAATCTCAGAGTGAGAATAGCAGTCTAAATCTGTGCTGATGTAACAAAATAGTTCAATTAACTCTCAGGTATAACTGGTACATAACCAAATTTAATCCTTCCAGAATTTATGGATAATATACATGTATTTGCGGCATTCACTACCAGTTCAATCTTTACATTTTTTACTTCTGTAGAAAACACTTCAACCTCCAACAATACCCTCAGGCTCTTCTTTAGTACTACAACTGCGGCTGGTGGAATTTAGTCTACACTGAATTTTTTAATAAATTCACTTCAAGAAGGTGGAACCATTTCTACTGGTTCTACTATCACTTCAACTACCTTCCTTTGTACAGGGGCAAAACTATAACTGCTCATGTAAACTCTTCAGTAAACTATCACAAATAAGCCTCTCCATCAACAAAGTTCCTTACTAACTTGCTAGGGAAGTTTGATACTTAATACAGAAGGTCCCAGGGTGAAAGCAGAGTATGGGCAGAGATAATTGAGCCCTGAAGGTAAAAGTATATTACATGCAGTATAAGGAAAGATGAATCATGGATGTGACATCTTTTACTGCCAGACAAATTTATTAGTGAAGACTAGAATGAAGATGAAATTATATTTTTGAGGACTCACTACAGTATATGTAAACCATTCACTTAAATACATTCAAATTTATAGCAAGTTTAAAAAGAAGATAAATGGTACTTAGATAAATTAGGTACATGTATCCAAGATCACATTCTTAGAATGTAGCTTGAGAATGCACGGTGCCCCTTTTCTGCTAAATATATATGTTAAGCACTAATATCTACTGTGATTATACAAGCACCACTTGGAACACACAAGGATTGAATCTAGGACAGGATATTAAAATCTTCAGATGCTCCAGTCCTTCTCATACAATACCATAGTATTTTCATAGAACATATGCAAATCTTTCTATACACTTTAAATCACCTCTACTTTACATATAATGCTTAAGAGTATACAAATGTAATTGCTATGTAAGTATTCAATGCACTATGTTTATAGGGAAAATGAGAAGAAGAGTGCTTTACATGTTCAATATAGTCACAGTGTTACTGTATATTTTCATCCAAGTTGATTGAATCTATGAATTTAACACTCATGGATATGGAAGTCAAATGGATTCAGAAGTGAGAACTTGTGACATAGCTAGGTTATGTGAGTTCATGAAGGCTGAGATACCATGAAGGTACTAATGTCCTTGTAAGAAAAGTGGGAAAGAAACAACAGAACACACTGTACCTCTCCACCATGTGTCAGCAACAAGGAAGAGAGTCCTCAGCAGGGCCTACTTATGCTAGCACACTGACACTGAACTTCCACAACTGTTAGAAAGTAATTTCCTGTTATTTGGGTATAAAATTGTCCTTGGAATATACAAAACAGAATAGACTACAAGAGGAGACATGAAAATGTCAAACATCAATTCTTTCTTCTTACCAAATTCACTTTTTCTCACTAATAATTTATACTTGTCACTTTTAGGAGTTGAGATTGACAAGAAACCCAAAAGAATGTTTTAGGTTAGAGCTACACTTAACAGTTGCTTTTATTTCGAGGAAGACCTCTCATAACAATGTTGATTCTTCATCAAAATTTGACAGATCTGGCTTTTTCCTAAAGCTTTCTAACTTGTTCTATGTTCCTAACAATCTTATAACGACATAGATACCCATACTCATAGCTAACAGAACATGTGAACTGTCTCTTCTTCTTCTTAAATCTAATAACCTTGCTGAACTTTGAGTGGAAAAGTTTCCAACAGACGATTTGTACTTTTTTAAAATTGGTTTTATTCTTGGTACATTTATATATACATCAAGATCCTACTCAACATTGAGAATTTCCACCAATGTATGACTTGAGTTGTCATTTTTACAAATTCCTCTATCTACCGAACAATCCCTCAAGCATTATGTACATAGGCTTTCTTTTTTAACTTAAGATCACAATTTTTCTTTCCCCTCATAACTTTCTCCTACCCTTTTATCTTTGAATATTTCTATTTCACAATATCTACCATTTCTATTTTTAAAAGCTTAAATATTTGGCTTCTTAGTTAATTCTGGGCTTTCTAATTGTTGTTCCTCATTGAGCATGTACCTTGCAATTCTTATGCTCTGAGGTGGTGCTTTTGGAGAGTGGCTGGATCAAGGGAATATTGTATTCCACTCACCAAATCCATTCATGAATTCAGCAGCGGAGTGCTATTGGGAGGATGGCTTAGAAAGGGGAAAGGTTTATTGGGGGCATGATGTAGAAAGGTATATATATCCCCACGTGGCTCCTCCCTCTTCTCTGTGTTTGCTAACTACCATAACCTCAATAGCTTTCCTCTCCAGCAGGTCCTTCCACCATGACATTTCTTCATTTAAAGCTGTCAGAGATGGAAGGAAA
The DNA here is from genome assembly GCA_004026965.1 of Petromus typicus. Taxonomy (NCBI): domain Eukaryota; kingdom Metazoa; phylum Chordata; class Mammalia; order Rodentia; family Petromuridae; genus Petromus; species Petromus typicus. The sequence continues at coordinate 34,786 of PVIR01003925.1, read as the reverse complement.
GTTCTCAACCATGAACCAAAATAAACCTTTTCTCCACCCACTTTGGTGTAGTATTGACATTTTGTGTCAAGTATGTTGGCCCAGCATCAAGAAAGTGACTAAAACACTAAGTTTCCAAATCTGCCACTGAAACATAATTCCAATAATCTCTCCTCATTCATTACAACATCAACCATTTTATCATTTCCATTGTGAAATGCAAACCCGTGGGTCATCTCTTGGTTCTGGTTTTAATTGAATCCAGATATCTCTTCAGTTTTTTCTTCCCCTTGAAACTTCAGAGATGTGTTGTTTTTGCACATTGCAATAAAAGACAGAGTTGGTAAATACAGCAATTCCAAGATGCCAACTCAGACCTTGTCACATATGGGCCATATTTGGAAATTGAAACTTTTTTAGTTCTATGGTTTTTGCTGTTTTTTGGACAGGATCTTTCTGGGTAGTCAAGGCCCCCCTTGAACTTCCTGACTAGTCAGCAATGGCTTTGAATTCATTATGTAGCCCAGGGTTGTCTTAACTTATCACAGTTCTCCTGCCTCAGCCTCCCAGATGCTGGGATTACAGTCTTGTACAACCAGGACCAGATTCTAAACACCAGTTTTTAAAGCTGCCAACATGACTTCAGGTACATAGTGAGGATTCAGAAATATTTGTCCTCAGGCTTTGAGTGATAAATTTATAGTTATATATCCAAAAATCTTTGAGATAATTAAAACTTGAGTCTGTAAATATAAATGACTCACATGAACCAAAGAGAAAACCTGGACATAGGTATGTTTCTGGATTTTGCATGGACATACATATTTTTTCTGCATTTAAAATGGCCACAAATATTTTATAGGGTGTTATGTTATGTGTCTACATGTCTGCTCTAAGTCTCCTGAAGTCATAGTTTGTGCTTTTCTCAGGTGGCTGGATGTAGACTCTATGATGCTGAGAATAAAGATATGATGCTAGGGTTGATTCACAGTGCAATACTAGAATTAAAGGTGTCTCCCTCCTTGGGGGTAAGTCCTACCCACCCTAAGGGCAGATAGCTAGCATAGAACATAAGGACAGAAAGAGGGTTGCTTCTTGCTGCTTGCTGCTTTATTGCTTTGAGACCTTCTGGCTGCCATGAACTATTTCTCCTCCACAATAGCCCTTTACCATGACACTTTGGCTTAGAGCCAGCTGACTATGGGCTGAAATTGCTACCAATAAGCCTTTTCTCTTCTAAATTGTGGCACTGGGGATTTTGTCCCAGCATGAGACAAAGTAAGTGAAACAGGGGTATACTATTAGAGGCCTGATATCATTCTACTAAGTCTTTCCTTCAAAAAGTGACACTAAAATGTATTTAAAATTATTAAAATCTATGAATAGTGGGATAAAAGACACTCTAAAACTGTAAATAATTATCACCCGTTACACCCATTGTAGTATTTCCTAAACAATTTGGTTCTAAATGTATACTGAAACAACAGATATAATGTTGCTTCTTTTAACTTTACGATGCACAATAATATATTTAAAAATATCTGAAAAATGCTACAATAAAAACAAGCCCCTTTTAATTTGTTTCATCAATATCTGAAACATGCTTGTGCATAGAACCTTTCTTCCATTCCCAAGGACACACTCATCAATGTCCCAGCAGACACTAGAGTCCCAAAATACACTCGGTCCTCTAACTGGGATCACTGCAGAATGGAGAACATAATAAAATCCCTGATGCTCGCTTTTACAATCAAATTACTTTGGCAAGTGGTACAATTATCTTTACAATGAGCTGTATACTTTTAAATGCAGTTTCAATGGATTAAGGGACTGAATTGTTACTTTCTCCTTTTTTAAAACTGAAAGTACTACTCCTGGTAATATCCACATTATTAAAAATAAAAGTTAAACTTAAACAAGATGCCAAATGCTATCATAGCCATTAGATATAAGCATGCAGTTTTAGACAGTACTTACCATTACTATCATTTTTATTTTAAAAATGAGACAGTGATCTAAGTAGAGTTCAAGAAATTTGGCCAAGGTTATAAACCCAACTGGTGCCAGAGGCAAGTTTTTAATTCAAACCAGTAACTTCAAAATGTTTTATCTTAACTGTTTATACAAAATAAATGTAAAATTAATAAAACATATTAAGCTATACATATGTACTAGGAAACTAGACCTTACATTTTTAATTAAATAAAACCTAAACTTTACAATGTAGTGAAACACATTTAAATTTAGTATGACCTGAAAAAGGATGAAATTGCTTTTCATTAAAAGTTGGTGATGGATGAATAATATAATCTAAAGGAAATTTTTAGCTCATGGCATATCTGTAATTATAATAAAACTAAATGCAATCTGATATATGAATTATTTTCTGAACTAAAAGCATGCAGTAGTAATATTTACACTATTAGTTGTGGAATTTGTGCTTTTCTTAAACTCTACTGCCTCGATATTTCAGTAATGTACAAACACTGAAACTATCAATTGTTTCATAATTCCCTATCTCTTCTCATAAAACATAAGAAAAGCTTGCAAATAATGAACCAAAGAATGATTCAGAACTGTAATATTAGAGTAGCAAATTGATTTGTTTCATTACACATTGAGTTTGTCCAGGACTTCTCCATAAATGGAGAAATAGTGACTCTTGCTTCTGCTGTTTTTTATCTTCTGAATTTCCCTTATCAATTTATTTATTTATTTATTATTTAAATCTTTATTGGTACATTACATATACACATCATGATTGCACTCCACATTGGGGATTTGTACCAGTAAAACACAAACTTAATTCTCATTTTTTTCACATAGTCCTACCCACCCTACCACCCTCATATACATAAAATTTGTTTCCTTTCTTTTTTGTTATAATCTCATTATTTTCCCCTTCACCCTATTTCACTTTGTGTATTTTCTATTTCACAATATATAACATACAATTCTAGAACTCATTTACTTCTTTCTTTTCTCATACCAGAGAAAAGATGCTATATTTACCTATCTGTGACCTATTTATTTCACTTATGAGGATATCCTCAAGGTATAGCCATTTAAGTATAAATGATTTAAACTTATCATTTTTATGGCAGAGTAATACTCCAGTATTACTCCCTTATCAATTTAATGTAAGTATGTGTACCACCCTATTAATAAAATTATTGATAAAAAGCACATGTTTAATTTGAATGAAATATCAAATTTAAAGTCATGCAAAATTTCCTACATGAATTTTAGATTTTAGTCTCAGTGTTAAGTAACATGCCCCAAATGTGAACTTGTATGAATGACTATGTAATATGGCATGTATGTCAAACTGTAATTGTATGGCTTCTTCAGTCGTTCAGATGATCCTTGAAGTGTCTGGAAGTATTTTATTTTATTTTTATTCCTTGATTGATATACTAAGTGTTAAAAACAATAGCAAATACTTAGAAATGGACACCCACACCAACAGTCACTCAGACTATACTCTATCTCATTATTCTACCTCAACATACAGTGTGAACAATGCCATGATGCATCCATCAACCCTGCCCCCCCTGCCTGTTTACTTTCCTTCCTCCCACTTTCCATTTCTAGTTCTTTTTCTCCCTTAAATATTTTCCTCCCACTTCCCAATACGTATTGTACATTATGATTCTTACTCACATCCTTGGGCAGCTTGGAATTTCCATCACTGGTGTATATATTTCTCATTTAGAAATGAATGTCTAAATAAAGACCTAGATTCAAAAGCACTAGAAAGACTTCTAGAAAGCCTCAGAGCATTCACTCTTACTTCCTCACGATTCTGCTAAATCTCACTCTTCAGTCAACCCTTCTATGAGAACCTGACTTAAAACCGCACTATTTTGGATGTTTCCATACTGGTATCCTTCTACCTCTTTTAGTTTTAACCTGAATAATTATAACCACCTAAAAATGATAGTTTTTATGTGTTATTTATTTCCATATGATATAAATATAAATTTCATGCAAGTCACATTGGATTTTTGTCTGTTTTGTTCATTGTGCATCTCCAACACCTATCCTATGGTGACATAAGATATGTACTCAGTCCATAAATGTTGAAAGAATAAATGAATGAAAATGTATACATTGTTTTAGTTTGATTGGGCTGCCTGAACAAAATACCAGAAACTGCACGCTTAACACAGACCAAACCACAACTATTGTGGTATGGTTTTGGAGTCTAGAAATCCAAAATCAACCTATTGGCAATTCTTCCCTCTGATGGCTGTGAAGCAGGGATTTGTTCCAGGGCTCTCAGCTTAGCAAATACGTAGCTATCTTCTCCAGATCTACCTTTACTTTATCTCCCCATTATACATCTCTGTTTCTGTTTCCAAATTTCCCCTTTATATAAAGACATATATCATCTATTATTAGGGTACACCTAAGTGAACTCATCTTACCCTGATTATCTCTCTTGTCAAATAAGGTCATAGTCTTGATCAGAATTAATTGTTCAACATGAATTTTCAGGACACACAGTTAAATCAATGGCATACATCTGCAAGTTGATTTTTTGTTTGCTTTTTGTGTGCACTTTTATTTGAAACATTGAGTATGCTTATGTAATCAGAAGGCATAACAAATGTTTCCTTTCAACAAAGTAATGTGTGTCAAGGTAAAAACAAAACAAACAAACAGAAAACATCAAATTGTACCAATAATTTTCTAGTAACAAAAGTACAAGGTTTTCTACTGCCTTGTTGAGATTTGATGGATCTGTTAATGAACGTGCACATTACTAAACTGAGACTAATGGAAAAAAAAGTCTCCAGGTCATTTCCTTGCTGAGTAATCTATATATTTAGGATTTGTATTGAGAAATTCTGAAGCAAATCTTATACAGTATTGCTTTGGTTCACAAACTCAATTCTTTCCATGATTCTAGCCCCAAACCAAATTGGACAAGGACCTAATCAAAGTTCCCTACAAGGATAACGTGGAGCCTACCCCCTGAACTTGATTCATTTCTCATCCACCTTGAGTTACATCCACGACTGTGAAAAAGTTCAAGTTTGTGAACCAAAGTACCATTTGTAATCACTCTATATCACTTTGCAAGCTCACGGAGGGCAAATATTTTCCTGAAGTTAACTGTTTATATGATCAGGCAATTTCATTTATTTACTATTTTAAGTCCTTCTATTTTTTCCCTTTTGCTTTTCATAGAGTTGAGGCCATTTAGTTCTCTTCTAACTTCAGTTTTCCAGTTAATTGGAAAGTTAAGAGGGAGGTAAATATTTAAGTGTTTTTACATTAATGTGTAATTATTCTTTCTTCCATCAGTGATTTCTAGTTCTGATAATTAAGCTTGTGCTAAAGTCATGTGCCTGAGTTTTTCAGATTACTGTGTCATTTCCTGTGATCCCATGTACCACTGCTATTGGAACTTTTTTGTTGTTTTCTTTTATTATTCTATTTTTAACAATGTAAGGAAGTCTGAATACAATAGCTGAAACTTGCTGAAGGTAAAGAAAAAACCCTCAGGATATGTGCTAGAGAGTCAAACTTGATTGTAATGATGAGGTGCAGCATATTTAGAGAAGCTTAGCTTCTCAGGAAACTTATTAAACCAGTTATGAAAAATGATTAAACTAGACATGATCACAGGACCTTGATTCCTTTTTCTACAAATATTTTTCTTTTCTCTATTTTTTCCCTTTAATATCATTCTTATATATTTTTCTCATAATATTAACATTTTGAAGAAAAAGTAAGATTCTCATAAAACAAGTTGGACATTTGTGCAAATGGTGTTGAGCAGGAGGTGTCAGCACTGGAACTAACCCCAGTTTTTTTCAATCCTCACTTCTCCAACAGTGAGAGGTAACAGTGGTTACTGTGCAGACTCATATGGGCATTCTTTGTTTCCCTCTCCTTTCTTTTCTTCATGAAAGGATAGTACTGTTTTATCAGATTAATTACGTAGTTTTCAGTTTTGTAATATGAATCAGATAAACAAAATATTTTACTTCAATTTTAGTTCCAATTTAATCCTTTTCATTTACAAGTGCAAACCAGTAATTTGTAGGGTAAATAATTTTCCAAATAAATTCACATGTGGTAGCAAGTTATTGGTATATAACTAAATTGGAAATGCATTAAATAATTAACATTATAGTATGTATTTTGCTGATGTTTTCTAAATAGAATGTTTATATTGCTGTCATATTTCATTAGCATTGCTGATTCACAAAATTATATGCAAATAGTATGAAACATGAGGGAGGTCAAGGTAAGTTCGTAGTATGCCAAACAGCCACTTCAAAGAGTGTATTGTGTTGGATCAGCATGACACGATAAACATCATTGTAACCTTAAACTATTCTCTTACAGTAGATTACCATACTTGATACAGTGTATCATTTCATACATAAGCATTTAATAATAGAGTATTATTGCTTTTAAATGCAAGTAACATCCTTACCTGGCACTATTATAAGCATTAGTGTCTCAATTTTTTTCTGAGAATTGATTGTAAAACCAATAATTCTTATTTTAAAACTTCAATGTTGCATTTCCATTTTCTTTTTTATTAAAAATAAATATTTGCATGCCCAAAAATATAAGACAGAAATTTATATGAAAACATAATTTATAATAGATAAAATATTGGAAATGGCAAATTCTTAGAAGAATAAATAAATTATATCATCCATTCTGTAATATTCAATGTCTAACAAGAAAAATAAAAGCAGTAGATTTAAATATGTGATATAGATGGGTGGCGAAGATGACTAGTTAAATGAAAAAACAGGGTTCGATGTCCTATAGAACTCTATAAAATCTCTTTCTAAAATTATTTTTCTTCTTGTGTTATCTCTTTATTCCTACATTGTACAAAGCTCATATATAGATAACTTTTTTTTACAATTAGTTCCCTATCTCTCAGAACCACTAAAACAGCTATTCAAACATATATCATTCTACTCCACGTGACCATATATTATAGGAAAATATTAAATATTTCTAAATTAGCTCAAAAATAGGACAGAAATCCAGCTGTGTGTTTTTTGAAAATATAATTTATTTTATTTTATTTTATGTATTTATTTTTGAGACAGGGTGTCTCTTTGTAGTTCAGGCTGGTCCTGAGCTCAGCTGGAACTCAGAAATCCCCCTGCCTCTGCCTCCTGAGTGCTGAGATTACAGGTGTGAGCCACCACACAGGGCATTGTGATATGTTGTATTGATTGTTGATAGGCGTGAGTCACCACACCCGACATTGTTATATGTAGTAACCAGGGATCAAACCCAGGCCCTGGGCTTGCAAGGTAGGCACCTAAACTACTGAGCTAAATTCCTGGCCCTGAAAATATAATTTTAAAAGTAAACTTCTTTAAACAAAATAGATTACAAAAGTAGCACATAAATTGGTATTCATCCTCTAAAATGTAACAAGTCAGAAATGTACAGGGTTATAAGAAATAATGCCCCTTTAATTCTTTCCACACATCAGTTTTCTCAACAGGTCACCACTTAAAACACTCTAGTTTGGACTCCCCACACCTTTTTGTAGGCATTGATTTACATTTACATCTAGCTAATTGCAGCAGTATTAAGTATTTCTTTGTCATGTGTTTTGAACAGAAATGGCAGTGTGCCAGGCATACCATAGCATCCTGTGGAGATTAGTAGACATTATCCTCTGAGAGCAGCAGTTAGACAAAACCCAAAGGTAGACAAAAGGATGTAACATAGCTGAAACCAAAACTGGTCACAACCGTGCTAGGCATGCTCAATATACTGGAGAATACACAGGACAATACATAAAATAACACAAGAACAGAGTATCCTGCCTGCATAAAGAGAGAATGAGTAATTTACTTGGGAATTTTGAGAAAATATTTATTTGCTTTAAAGATGATTAAGAATTTCTGAGGAAAAAATAAAATTACAGAACTGAAATATGGAAATAAGGTAAAATAATATGATCCCCAAACTTGTTTCCTTCAAAGCTCAAAAAAGTTTCCACAAATTGAGGGATGTGTCTGGATTTTCCAACTATCTATCATATGGAATTTGGTGCCATAACATTTAGAATTTGATTTCATATTATTTTATTGTAATATTTTTCAAGTGTATTCCTTTTCCAGTATTAAAATTGAGTACATGTCTAGCTTATTCCAAAAATCAATTAAGCTCATTTGAAAGATTAAGTAGCCTTAACTTTTGTGCGATCTAATATGCATAAGACTTGATATCTTTCTGTCTCTATTAATTTTACCTCTTCCTTTGAGGTGTATCATCAATTTGAGGTAATGAACAAAGACCTCTCTTTTGCATTTTATATTCTTCTAATAAATATTTCAAAGCCTTGTGACTTGATTTTGTAGAAATTGTTAATCTTCAATACACTGGCTCAAATTGTAGCTGTTTCCATGTTTTCTGACAGACAGGGATGCCTTCACTGATGATAACCACTGTGCCTCAGGTAGTTGTCGAATAAAGTTTCAATCTCTGACCTAAAGTAAACAATATTTGGACATTGCATGTAGCTTTCACACTTTTGAACCAGTGTCGGTAGAAACGTGAGGCATGGTAGACAAATGTAAATAACAGTATGTATACAGAAGCTCATTTTTCTTCTTTATAATGTTCTGGATGTAGAAGTGATACAGTTTTAAAGACATACTAAAACCTTTATGACTTATGACAAACTTTTTCAGAATATTTAAAGTCCAGCGGTTCTTGAAAAATATTTAAAGAGGAAATAGAAGAATTTGTTATATATTTATCAATTTTAGAACACTTGCATCTTCTACTATGAAACATCATGTTATTGACACAATGTTTGTGAGAGTCCTTGACCCAAAGTTCTTATGTTGAATTCGAGACTTGTACTATGATATTATTTGGAGGTAGGAATGTTGGGGATATGATCAGGTTTAGGTGAATTCCTGAAAATAGGGCCTGAAAGGGAACTGGTGTGCAAGTGAGAAAAGTGAATATCCATGTATAGACAAGATCTCACCCTTACCAGAAGTCAACCAGTGAGTCATTAAAAATTAAACCACTATCATAGGGAAAGTACTATAAGACATTATCAAAATGGTATTTTGGACATACCCTTAAACATAAACAATAAAAATAGACAATTGTGAGAAGATCAAACAACTAACCTATATTTCAAGAGAAACTATCAATACAATGGAGAGGCAATTTACAAAATGGAGGAAAATTTATGTAAATTATTCACTTGACAAGACCTCTACTCTGTTATACATAGAATATTTATGAAGTTCCCCAACAAAGAATTAGTGATCTGACTTCAAAATGAACTGAGAATATTTCTACAAAAAAGAAATATAAGTGGCTTACACATATGGCAAAATGCTGAATATCATTAGCCATCAGGAAGGTATAAATCAGAATCACGATAAGATGTCATCACACCATGGTTAGGATGATTGTCATTCTAAGAGTAACAAAAACATAACGGTGCAAAGTAGTGGATAAAGCTGAATTCATATATTGTCACAGGAATGTCACTTAATCCAGTCACTATGGAGCACAATGTGTTTTCTAGAGCATCAGAAAACTCTGCCATTTGAGTCAGATACTGCACTTAAGGCTCATAGCCAAAGGCAATAGACAACATAGTCATAACAAAATCATCATAGCTACTCACAGTGGTTAAAATATCAGATCACCCTAGGTGCCCATCAAAAGAATGAAGAATAAAGAAAATATAGTTATGCACAATGCAATATTATTTACCTGCAAAAATGAGTGAAATCTTGCAATTTTAAACAAATGGGGTGAGATCACTTAAACAAAATAAGCCAGAAAAAGAAATACAAACACTACATGTTGTCTCTCATATACAAAAATCTAAAAAAATCTGTCTCACATATAACAGTGACTACTAGAGGCAGGGAGTGTGAGTTGGTAGGGAATGTAACAGCAAGTTGCACAATGGGTACACAATGCAGATGGAAAAGTTTAATTTCACAGAGTGTGACATGACTACAATTCCCAGCAACCCATTGTGTATGGATCGGTCAGAATTCATAGGAGAAACTGATATAGAAACAGGCTCATGGGCCGGGGATTTAGTTCAGTGGTTCCAGCGTCTGACTTGCAAGTGCAAGGACCTGGGTTCGATTCCCCAGTAACCACATACCATACTGGGTGTGGAGACTCACGCCCAGCAGCAATCAGTACCACATACCACAGTACTGGGAGTGGTGGCTCACTCCTATAATCCCAGCACTTGGGGGGAAGAGGCAGGAGGATTGCTGTGATGTGAGTTTGAGGCTGTGCTTAGGGCCAGCCTGAACTACAAAGCGAGACCCTGTCTCAAAACAAACAAACAAACAAACAAACAAAAAAGAAACAGGCTCAGAAGCTGATAGCGACAGGTTTAATATACATGTCCTGATCTTGGTTTCTGGGGTCATTCTTGATAAATATATCAGGCTCCTTGAAGAAATGAATAACTTTAAGACTGAGACAGGAACTATACAAGATGAATCAGAATCATCTTATGGAAAGTAAGGACATGTTGAACAAAACAAACAAAAGCACAATGATGAGACTGAATTAAAGAAACACAAAGGTAATTGAAAGAATTCTCAGTGGCTCGAACTGGAATATTTAATCAAGAAACTTAAAATTTGATATTGAATTATAAGCTAACCTAAACAGTAAAGATCCACAAGCTCTTATTCATATTAATGGATAAAAATGCAAATCAATGATGTCGATAGGCAAGAAGTATTTCAATGAATTCACCATAAAAGTGAAGAATGCATCTTCAGCCATCAAGAGTAGGCTGTACAATAGCGAGTTACTTTCTAGAATACAATTTGGGAAAGATTTGGAGAATAACTTATACCAAAGAGATCTGACAGAAATTCCCTTGGCCAAGAGTTGTAAGTCAACATCAACAGTATTGAGTCATGTTGACAGCATGCACCGTGTCTGCATCCGAAGTGACAAGAATGGCCCTTTACTTTTGATCTTCCTCTCAAAACCATACAACCTCAGGCTAATCTTGAGAAAATATCAGTCAGCTCCCTGAAGAGTCATTCTGCAAAATATCTGATCAATAATTTTGAAAACTCTCAAGATCTTAAACAATAAGAGATGTCTGAGAAACTGTAAGAGCCTAAGGATATATGACTGAGTAAGGCAATAACCTGAAGAGAATCCTGGGACAACAAAAGCACATCGGTTCATAGGGAAGGAACTTCGAATAAGGTGTGGGTTTTGCAAAAGTGTAGCAGCTTCATCAGTTTTAACAAATGAACTATGCTCATGTAAGATGTTAAGAACAAGCAGGTATAGATGCAGGGTACAGCTCTCAGAATAACTGTTGCCATTTTTCGGTAAAACTAAAAGTATTCCAGAATCATCTTTTGAAAAAGTGTATATCAAAACAGAGTGGTGACTTTGAAAACGGTAGAAATGTCAATATCATTCACAGGACATCTTGTGAGGTTTCTGCAACTGCACTTTCTCTCCACTAAGACAAAACTTGATGTTTTATACTGGGATCTCAGCGAAATATAGCTTATTCATTTCATTACATTGCACACGTAAACAGTAGTTTTGTTATTTGATGCTAAGCTCGCCAAAGTCAGGAAATGTCTGGTGTTTGCTTATTTGTTTATTTTTTGTATCCCAAACATCTAGTATACTACTTGGCAGATAGTAAACCTTTCATAAATGATTGCTGACCAAAATAATATATAAACAAGATGTCACACAGTCTCTTTACAGTATATAATCCAGTGCAACTTTGGCCTCTGTGTAAGTACTCAGCATTCAATATGATATGTAATGGATAAGCCAGTCACAATGACACTGAGGATGCATTGATACTTGAAAAAAAAGTGAATGGATCAAAAGTAATAAATGAGGCGCTAGGGATTTAGCTCAGTGGCACCATACCTGCCTGTCAAGTGCAAGCTCCTGAGTTTGATCACCAATATGCAAAGAAAGTATTGAGGGCTCGGGATTTACTCAGTGGTTCTGGCTCCTGCCTTGCTGGTGCAAGGACCCGGGTTCAATCCCTGGTAACCACATATAAACAAAGCCAGGCATGGAGACTCACACCCACCAGCAATCAGAACCAAATACTACAGTGCAGGGTGTGGTGGCTCATGCCTGTAATCCCAGCCCTCAGAAGGCAGAAACAGGAAGATTGCTGTGAGATCAAAACTGAGCTCAGGGCCAGCCTGAACTACAAAGCAACACCCTGTCTCAAAAAAGAAAAAACAACAAAAAAAAGGCAATGAAATATTGAAGAATTTTCAATATCGTCTCCATGCACTTTCTTTTCTAGATCGTTGCATAAAAGCAAAAGATAAGTGTAATTACTAAAGAACAATAGTTTCCCCAATTATTAAGAATTTCAATATGACACATAAACTATTTCCATTTTAAACTTTGTTTAAGATCAACTTTCTTGTCTCTTTCTGAAATTTTTCTTTGCCATCTTTTACTGACAATAAAAATCATTTAAAAAACCATTTCAAATAAATTTGCTTATTCTGCTGAAATAATAAGAAACCACATTATGCAAGCTGTGGGCTTTACAAAAATTTTTCTGGCCACCTGCTTTTGATATTTAATTTACTTTTTGTCTTGTACAGGAGTTTCTCAGAACAAATCTAAGATCACGGACTTTCCTTTTACCATCCCTTTCATTTCAGCATAGGCTTTTGATCTTGCTATTAAGCATGAGAGATTATGAACTCCATCGTGTCCTGGTCATTACCAAGACACTGTTATTTTCCCCTATCTGATTCCTTATGAACTGTCTTTACATTTTCTTCTGAATGAATATTTATGAAGTACCACACTGAATATTTCTTTGCTGCCTAGAACTGTGCAATATGTGATTAGAAATACAAAAGATTTAAAGCATTTTTAAATCTTTCAAGCTTAACAAAAAGTTATTTCATAGCAATCAGTTGAATTCAAATTATAATATAATACACAGCACAACAAACATTGAAACAATAGTGATAGCTACCCCATCATGACCCCGTTATCCTCCTTCTCAGAAGACAAATGCTTACCAGTGCCTTCGCTATCCTACCAGAAATCTCTCATGCATATCAAAGCATATATTATAAATGCACACAATATTTATATTGCAAAAGTAGGACCTTATTCATATTTTATGCATTATACTTACATAAACATGTAATTTTTGCCTCATTCTTTTTTTATTTTTATTTATTTATTTATTTATTTATTTTTTTTTTTTTTGAGACAGGGTCTCGCTTTGTGGTTCAGGCTGGCCCTGAGCTCAGCCTCAAACTCACATCACAATCCTCCTGCCTCTGCCTCCCGAGTGCTGGGATTACAGGCGTGAGCCACCATGCCCGGCACTGTGGTATGTGGTACTGGTTGCTGCTGGGTGTGGGTCTCCACACCCAGTATTGTTATGTGGT
>PVIR01003925.1:0-21271 GCA_004026965.1 Petromus typicus | reverse complement strand
AATCGAACCTGGGTCCTTGCGCTTGCAAGACAGGCGCCGGAACCACTGAGCTAACTCCCCGGCCCTTTGCATCATTCTTTAACGTACATTAAGTAAAGACTTTCAGGTGTGGTGGCACATGCCTATAAGTCCAGCAGACTGGGAGGCTGAGAGAGGATTACAAGTTCAAGTTTGGCCTAGGCAACTTAATTTGCTGAGATCCTGTTTCTCAATTTAAAAAAATGGAAAAAAGGCTAGTGATGTACCTTAGTACGAAGGCCCTGAGTTCAATTTTGAGCATTAAAAAAAAGTAAGTAAAAATATGTTCAAAACTTGATTTTTAACTAAAAATATGCATTTTGGACAAATGCCGGTTAATATATACAAAATTAAGGAAAACTTTACATCAAATTTTGGACAAGATACATTGTAGAAATTTTAAATATTGGTAATTATTTTCAATCAAAAAAGATTTTATTAGGAAATTGTTACAAAAGTATCTTGACATATTTCATTTACAGTGCTCATGTAAATTATTCACTCAATATTGTTAATGAGACAGAATCAGTCCTAGGTGCTTAATATAAAACAAACTAGTTAGTATTCAGCAAATACATTATAATCAAGACAACCCAGCTTTCATTTTCTAAGTGTTTTAACAATCTTTTGATTTGTGTAGTGTAGCTTCTATTCCTTATTTAAAAAAATAAGATTAATATTACTTGCCCAAGTTAATTTATGTGCTAAGTGCTATAATATATTAAACTGATTCATAGATTCCTATAAAAATGCACTATTAGCATACACAAAGGCACACAGCAAAGAGCATATGAAAGAGAAGGTTACATAAGAGTTTGCTAAATAGTAGAACATGACAAACAATGCCCATTACTCATGTAAAGTTAATATTGGCCTAGGATCTACTAATATACTGGGAGGTTTTGCTCAATAGAAATTACAGTATCTGTTGGGAGGTACTTCACATTATATGCTCCTGTATTTTTTGAATTATGAATATTTTTAATATGTGAATTTATTTTTTATAGGTACACAATTCTTTTGTGTTAGTTTTATTAGTATGATTTAAATATACATAACTATCGTGTTCATCAAAGAGAATTTGTACCTGTATATGGTATACCTTGAGTTTCCTTTTTCATATATTATAGTAGACAAATATAAAGTCCTTACAAATATCTCCAGCATTATTAAAATTTACACTGTATATTATACAATTAGCAATTATGTCACTTGAGTAAGTTATATCATTTAAAGATTAGGTAACAGAAGATATAGTGCCCAAGATCCAATAAAACACAAAAGGCTTATAAGAAAAATCTCAAGCACAATGTGGTGATGGGTGCCTATGACTCTAGCTACTCACAAGGCTGAAAGAGGATGATCTCTTCAGTCCAGGTATTCATAGCCCCTTGGAGAACATAGTACTGAAGCAATCACTGCAAATACCACAGATGTTTGCACTGGCATTAACTGGTAGATTTGTAAATAATATATATGTATTCGTCACACGCTCCTCACTGTGCCAAAACAGCTGAAGCCTGGAATTTGAAGAAGGAGGTGGTCATTGTGGAACAAGATTTTGCAGGATTTCTGGTCTGCTTCTCTAAGGCAGAAATCTTACAGTGAAAGATTGTGGAGGAGTAAAACTGATCAAACTATAGCCTTCAGGAAATAGAATGAAATAGAGGAGGAGGGAAGTAGGAAGGAGAGAGAGAGAACCTCCAAAGTTACATGCCAGTCACTCTACCCTTCCGATGAGGACCCACTCTAACACCATTTTCATTTATGAATGCATTGATGGAGTAATGGACTGAGCAATGCAGTGCTCCCTACAATCCAACCACTTTCTAAACACGTGAGACTTTGAGGGAATGTTTTCAGTACAAGCCATCACAATGCACATGCTAGATTCATGAATTTCAGCAAACACATGATGGGAATTGCAAATGTAGTTTTTATTACCATGTACACTCTCATTTGCCAAGCCAGCTCGCCTTGTGATGATATAGAAGGCTTCATTGCTGCTTTCTAATATGCATTTTCCACTTACATCATTATGATATTTACCCATTACTGTTTGGTAATATTTTGAAGTATGAATTACTTTTAATTTCTTATAACAATCTTTAACTTGTTCTAGAATTAAATATTGTTTGGCTTTTTGTCCTCTTTCAACTGTGTTTGATTGTTTTTATACATTTGAATTTTTCTCCACATGCTTAAATGTATGGCAAAACAATGAATATTTATTTCCAATATCCTTAAGCATCTCATAACCTATCACATCAGATGACCTATCATTTCCTTTCTTGAAAAATCTACACATCATCCTCTTCAGTGTCAACTTCATTTTTCCTGCCTCCGAATGCTTGTTCTCTAGGTCTATTTCATTGCTCTTTTCCATGGTACTACATTTTATTATCTTCAAAGATGTTATCTCAAATTATCTGTCCTCCTTTTTCTTTACTTCTTTTTCTTATAAAGAACACCTCCAAGAGCTCCCTTGACATACACAGTACTGAAATAGTTGAATTATCCTAGGTTCTAAAATATTTATCCCATCTTCTGCTTTTTTTGGTAGGTGGGATATTGTAGAAGACAAGTTTGAAAATATTTCATATCTAAAAGTCTTTTCAATTATTCAGTGTCTCCAGAAATCTCTGTAGTTTCTTGATTGATGATCCCTATGGCTCTCTTTGTGTGTTGGGGCCTTTGTAGAGAAAATCAACAAAAATTTAATAATTTAACTTTTATAGTATATGGCCTTTAGTTATGAGAGACATGTTCCAAGACTACCAGTAGATGTCTGAAACCATGGATAATGATAAAACCTACATATACTCAATTTTATAAATTATATATAGTGACAAATGAAAACAATAATAAAATGCAATAATTATGATAATATATTGAAATGAAACCGAATCTCTTCTTGTGTATTCCAAGGCCATTGTTAGGTAAATAAATGTTAGATTGAACACAAGGATTGTTATGCTGCAGACTATTGATATGATAACCAAGACTGTTGCTCAGTAAGCAAGAAGTGGTTAGAATAAACAGAGTACACGCCTTTGAAAAAGATATTGTATTAGTATCTACTAGAGAAACAGTTAACACACAACGTGTTTAAATATTAAGAATTTACAAGATTGGCTTATGAAGGCCACCCACAGAGTCAGGTGTGGAAAAGAGCAAAGGGTCTGTCTGCACACTGGAGACTGAAGGGTGCCTTCAAAAGTTTGGAGTTGACTGCAATGTCCTGTGTGAGTCTGTGCTCCGCGACTGACCGGCTGTGACAGAAGGCTGATGAGTGTATGCTAGAAGGCTGAAGAGCATACACTCACAGTGTATGCTGAAGGCTTCCATGCTGGAAGCTCAAGAGACCTCCTTGGAAGTAGGAGATGACGTGCAAGGTGAAGACCAGAGCTCCTCCGAAAGAGCAGAGGCTCTTCCTCGTTTCCGCTTACACAATCCAGGTGATGAGCCACCCGAAGGTGAATCCTTTATACCTCAGGGTGCAGAATTGCTGATCCAGTTTAGTTCAGCTTCTTTAACTCCTTAAACTGTCACAATCACTCAGTTATCACAGGGACAATGCACGACCTTGGCCAGATGAAGCAGGACGGCACACATTCATCAAGATACACGGAGAGGATAATTTGAAAATTATGAATTCTCTCTGGAATTGTGCGTTTGATATTTTTAGATTGCAGTAACCAAAGGCTAATTGAAATCATAGAAAATAAAATCATGGAAAAGGAGTGGCCACTGTACTTGTTTACTTTTCAAAGCTATATCCTATCTATATTTTCTTACTTGCCATTCCCAAGTTGAGACTCCCATGTTTAATTTCTCTCAGGAGTCATGGGTTAACGGGCAGATAAATTAGCAGAGAAACTGACTTCTGTCATTACTCATACAATATTCTCCAATTTTACATTATTTAATGACTTAGTCAGCTGATCAGGAGTCCTCCATGGTGGATTGTTTTGTTTTCATCATCAATGTCTTCTTTTATGGCTCTTAGGTTTTTGCTTTTTCTACCTTTGCAAGTGAACTATTATACTCCTGTCTTTAAAAAGCTCCCACCGATTTTATGTTCTCTTCCTTTAGCTATCCTGGGTTGATAATTTATAGTCTATGGTAAACAGAATTATAACCCCCACAAAATACCATACCCTGATTCTGGTTAGCCATACGTCTCACCTTTCATAATAAATGGGACTTTGTGGTTGTGATTGTTTCTGGATTGAGAAATTATTATAGGCTGAATAAGTGAGCTAATTTTAAGTCCAATAATACTTGAAAGGGAAAGACAGGAGGACTGGTTATTAATAGGACATGTGAGAATGGAAATCAAGAGGGTTTTATGATGTTAGGAATGCGCCATTGGACAAATTTGCCAACTTTCCCCAGAAACTGAAGAAGCACATGGGAAAAGGTTCAATTACTAGAAGTAATAGGAAATTGCTGAAATTTTGAATCTCACCTCTAGAACTACAGCATAAATTTATGTTGCTTTAAACCATTTTATTGGTAGTAATCTGTTATGATAGCAATCAAAACTAACAAAGATATTTGTGTGAAATATGTAATGTTGCTGTAGTAAATATTTAAAAATAAGAAAGTGACTTTGAAACTGGATAATTGACAGCAGCTGTAGAGTTTTGAGATGCACAAGAGAAGTTTTCTTGACTGGCTTGAAGAGACTGTGAGGATTTATGTGAATGCTCCCGATAAAGGCTGAGAAGAAAGTGAGGAGGATGGTAGACATGACCTTTATCACCGAGAGAAAACTTTCCTTGTCTGAAGCAGACTCGTGGTAGAAATAGAGATGCTGACTCTATAGTCACAGATATAGTGGCTATCTTGCTGGAAATTCGAAGAACAGGGGTCTTTGTGATATCACTGCAGAAACTTGCCTGACAGTAAATGGAAAGCAGAATTCTAAAGCACTGAACTTACATCCTTAGCTGAGACTGTATCCATGCTATTGAATGTATGAAAGAGCTTCTTCTTGCTGCTTAGAATATAATGCACAAAAAGAATTTCAAGAAAGAACTATCATGCAAGACAGAGCTCAGCACTGACAGTTGGTGAAATCCCCAGCCTTTTGGGACAACAAAAGATGCTTAAGCCAGGAGATTGCTGTGAGGAAATGACACTCTTGAAAGGAATCCACAGGTTTGACTGTACCACATTTATGTAGTATCTCCAAAGGGCTAAAAAATCAGAATTTTGGCTATTCAGTCATTCAGAGAGCTCTTTGGAGAGATTAGTCATGTAATTTATGTATCATCTCAAACATTGTCACAGAAACCAAATTGTTTAGGGAAGACCTGTGAAGGTAGGCAGTAAGAAGAAATAGAGAGGGAGATCTTTTGCAAAAGGGGAGGGAACCGAAAGACAGAGTGAGGAGGAAAGAGCAGAGGGGCAGGGATTAAAAACCAGAATTAAGATGAGGCGCACAGACACCAACTCCCTGTGAAGAATTTAACCATCAAATTTGGCAAATGTGGACTAATAAAATAAAACCACAAGAAAGCCACTATTATATCTCTAACAATTGGTGGCTTAGCTTTTGAACTTGTAAAAAAGTTGACTGTTTCATTACTTAGTTTTTTCTTAGCCATATATAAAGCAATAGCATTGTTTGTAAAGATATCATATATAATTTGTTTATCCAGTTGTTAATGTTTTAAACACATCAAAATAAATTGTATAAAGTTATATCTTTGCATGTTACATAAAATACATTTCAGAAATAGCTTTCAATACCTCCATTATGATGGATCAAGGGAGGCAAGATTCAAAGATGAACCCAAAGGCAGATGTTGCCTGATAAAACACGTGGAATGGCCACTAGTCTTATTTTGCATGACTTCAAAGTCTCTGGCACTAAATTGGCCATTCCCTGAAAACAGGAGCTGTATATTCCCCTGACAAGCTTAACAGACCTTTAGAAGCAAAGCAAAACTTCATTCTTGAATTAAGGAGGGGAACAGAAGAGGGAAAGAAGTGAAAAATAAAAGAGCCTTGTGAGAACAGCCTGCATTTCTTTCTATTTCCCTTGTCATAATGCTTAGGGGTACAGTAGAACCTTGCCAAAATAGTTCATTAAAGTACTTATTCCTAATGTGTGGACAGCTCTAAACTGTCCAAAGTTCAGTTTGAGAAATTAAGTAGACTAAATTAAATTGAGCCTCCTCCATTCT
The DNA here is from genome assembly GCA_004026965.1 of Petromus typicus. NCBI lineage: Eukaryota > Metazoa > Chordata > Mammalia > Rodentia > Petromuridae > Petromus > Petromus typicus. Next base: position 15,056 of record PVIR01003925.1, on the reverse strand, counting down.
TGATCTGTGGGTTATAATTAAAATTAAAATATCTGCAGCCATTCTATATTGATGGTAATTTAGAATTTGGGGTTTGGCCTTTTATAACGGTGATGTGTTTAAAGTCAAATTGCCCAAAATACATTTTATGTTTCCTCTTTGACCTTTAAGAAATTCAGTTAGGCAATTAATGTCTATAATTAATGAAGTTAGTGATTTCAGCTCTTGTGCTGCAGAATCTATTAAAATGACGTTTCACACCTATCTAACAAGGGCAAAAAAAAATGCTTTAATTTTCAGTACATGCCTTTGGTTCCCATAGAAACAGCTCAGTAAAAGAAGTTTGAAATGTTACCTATTATTTAATATCTTATGCTCATATAAATATTGCCATAAGATATGTCATATCTATTCAAGTGTAGAGTATCACAGGAGCTGAGCAAAGGAATACATTAAATTGAAATTCACTGTGTCCCATGCCTGCACTCACTGACCTGTCAGAAGCTTCAATGAGAATCTCAAGGACTATCTTGAAAAATAATCGATACCTTCAGGAGAGGACACTGGTTTTATTAATGGAGACTCTTAAATTCACACTTTGTTCCTTGATTAAAAGTGCCTGTAGAGAAAGACTTCAGAACTTGAATTTAACTTAGGCTTTTTAAGGGATATCAATTTAAAACTAGCTTATATTTATTCATTCAAATTTATTTAGGAAACAGTAAAATGATAGATTCTGAATAAAAGAAGTCATTGGTTTTTATTATAGCAGGAATTTGCAAAATAAGGTAAGTCCCCCTCTCTTCTCTTTCCTTATATATCATTTTTTCACTTTCGACTAGCTTCATACACTATTGAGTAGTCTCTACTGTTATGACCAAATATCTAAATATTTTAAAATGCCAAGAATTCTTACATTATAACTCTGTACATCTTAGAGATTGGAGTCATATTCTTGAGAAAAATTTAGAGATAATCATATTCAGTTTCACAACATTAAAAGCAATTTGACAGCAATGAAGGAGCCTACATGAAAAAGTTTCTTCTTTAATGTGTTCACACTGAGTGCCATGTGTCATTTCCACATGGTCACTACATGTTAGTCTGACCACTTTCTAAAGGAATGAGTCCCTGTGAATCTCTCCTAGATGGCTATGAATCAGAGTATGGAAGACAGAGGAAGACCACGCACACATCTCTGTTCCAGTAGTAGATTCAACCCTTTGTTTTTCTTTGTGCCAATCTCGCTAGACTCTTATCTTCCTGAGGATGGAATCTAAGTCTTATTGATTTCTAAGGCATTCTTGCCTAGCTTGAATGAAATGGAAATCACTAAGTTAATATAAATTAATCCAATTTGAAACATGCATGTTTAGAAAGGCATAGTCCTGTATTTGACAATACATACTAGATGACAATTCTGAATAAACTAGAAATAATTCTCTGCAGATATATGAACAGGTGGCATATACCAAATTTCCAAAAAGGCAATTATCCTCTATCACACGTACCAAAATTGTGTAGGTGACTTTTCTGTGAAAATGACATGACTGGGCCAAGGATTTAGCGCAGTGGTTCTGACGCCTGCTTTGCAAGTGTAAAGTCCTGAGTTTGATCCCCGGTAACCACATAAAATAATGCTGGGCAAGGAGACTCACGCCCACCAGCAATCAGTACCATATACCACAGTGCTGGGAGTGGTGGCTCACGCCTGTAATCTCAGCACTCGGAGGGCAGAAGCAGGAGGATTGCTGTGAATTTGAGGCTCACCTGGGCTACATAGTGAGCTCAGGACCATCCTGAACTACAAATTGAGATCTTGTCTAAAAAAAAAAAAAAAGAAAAAAAAAAAAAAGAAAAAGAAAATGGCATGACTGGCTTTTTAATAGTATAGAGGTCAAAATATAGCAGCAGTATTTTATAGAAGCATCCATGTGAATACATAATCACAGAAAAAGATAATTTCAAAATGCGTCTGGAAGTAAATATTGCCAAGTCTTTGCCACTGCAAAACACTGGAACTTACAAGGGAAGAGGTTATATTGACAAGATCCAATGATCTTCAGGACCCTTGCTGCTCTCTGACTCATTGCCTGACCCCGTCACTACACATCTTTTCCTGCCTGTCAGTGTAGTTGTGAAACATAGCAAAGTCTTTCTCAGCACAGTTGTTCTTAGAGGTATATATATATTTTTTCCCAAATAAATATACTATATATTTACAATTTATTTACAATTTGTAAATTTATATTTACAATTTATACAAATATATATATATACTGTTTCCCAAATATATATATGTATATGTATGTATATATATATATATATATATATATATATATTTTTTTTTTTTTTTTTAATGAGAGGAAAAAGAATGTGATGGTAATTAGAAAAAGAAAAAAAGCTTATGTATATAGGGGTTGGGGGTTGCGGGTGGGTGGGCGAAGGGGAAAAATGAGAATCAAGTGTCATATTCTGGTGCAAACTCTCAATGTTGAATGTGATGATGATGTGTATTTGTAATGTACCAATAAAGACTTGAATAAAAATAAATAATAAATAAGTAAACATATAATTGTAAGAAAAATGTCATAAGCAATATTATCAATCTCAACAAGAAATATTGATTAAATACACATTGAAATATTTGAAAATAAGGATTTGTAATATATATATGTATATACATTTATATATAATTAGATAATGTACTTATCTCTTCCCTATCTCATCATTTTTGGATGGAATTAATCATCCTGCATTTTATCAAACACTACAGAAAACCATCAAATTAGCAAGCTACCACAATTACTAAGAGCCTAAATGGATTCACAAAAGCCACCATACCAAGGAAAGAAGCGATCTATACTCTCAGTGATACTCCATTCTTTTATGCAGAAATGGCCAATTGTGGAAAGATAAAAATAATGTACATACATAAAAAATTAGTTTATTTATAATGACTGAGATACAGCAAGTTAAGTGATACAACTGTCTGTGATATGTCGGAAATACGAACTTGTGTGAAGGTTCAGTTTAATTTGCTGCATGTACAATTTAAATCTCTACACATTCTGAGACTGCACTATGAACGAATAAATTCTTTCCCTGTTAGTTTCTAAGATGGTGTTAGGTAGACCACATGTGACTCTCACCATTAGTATATGTTCCGATTATTCATTTGCATAAAACATTTCATCAGGGATCTTCACGGTTCAGAAATTACTTAACACCACTGGGAGTATAGTCTATACAGCTTCATCTTGCTTACAAATTCTCCTTATTTTAGTCAAACTAATCTGGGTTCTAGACTCACATCACACCCATGATGAGAAAGGTACAAACCTTATCCTACTTGTTTTTCTCTGTCCTGACCTACTATACACATTTCCCTGATTTTAACTGATCTAGTACATTTTATACCTACCAACAAATCAATGCATTTTGCTTGTACATCAGAAAGTTCACCTTCACCTAACGAATTATCTCTGTAGTAACCATTAAATTGATTCTATTTTCTGGTAATTCTGTTTTAGGGACCATAAGGAGAAAATGAAATACTGCTTTTAACTTCACCAAGCTTCTGGCAAAGCCAATCCTGCATGTCATTCAGTCAAAATATGTCATATTCTGGAAAATAATCTAAATGAACCGTTATTTTTATCTCATGTCTTTTGATGCATATTTTTGGTGGTTTTATAATTGCTTTATGATAAAATGACTTGTTTCAACTCCCAGTGTATATTTAGGTCTCTTGGCATAATACGCCCTTACCTGCACAATATTAAAGTATCTCGCACTGCGTATAGTTTGGAGGTAAGATTACAGGTAGAGAGGCTGGGTTTTAAGCTGCTGTTTTTCACACACTAAACTAAGACCTTACTATCCACCTTATCCACATTGAAAGGAAAGTGAAGCATGGTTAGAATGACAAAATTTTTTTGACACAATTTTGCTCCTTTTAGAAAAATGCTTTGTTTTTTTAAGTTTGAAAATTTTCAATGTAACCTAAAATGGAGAAAGAAGTTAAGCTGAGTAAATACTAAATGGGAGAAAATGTATCATTACATTGTTCAAGGAGCATTTTAACAACAACAACAAAAAAAGCATGAGTAACAAAACTCTAGAATGAGTGTACAACTAGTATAAAACATTAGAACACCATGTAAATTAACTTTAAAGGATAAATAATTTTATATTTAACAGTAAATAAAGTTGTCAAAATGTACTTACCTACTAATGCACAGTTAGTAAAATCTAAGAACAGAAACATTCTTGTCATTTAGTTTCATGATTGTATTCTTTATAAATCATTTTAATAAAAGAAACTGCATGCATATTGTAAAGTCACTATTGTCTATTCAAGGCATTTCAAGTGAACTTTTAAGTAATATAACATAATATACTGGTATAATTAGATTTTCTCAAATTACTAGAGGCAGAGAGCACATTTTGTTTATTTTGGCATCTCCTAAACCACGTAGCACAGATCAACATAATACACATTGGTTCAATAAAGTAATTATCTTCATTTTCCGTGTTAATTTTCTTTTTTGCTTTTGAAATTCAAAGGTCATCCTAAATGGGAAAGAACATAATGACTTGGCAAACCCATTAGAATTCATCCTTTCTTTTCAATGTTATGCTGAATTCATTAATCTATTCACTGATCAAACACATACTGAATGGAAGCTATGTGTTATTATATGCCAGGCATTATTCAAAAACTAGCATAGTGATAAATAAAACAAGATTTCTGAAAATACTTTTGCTAGTATTCTAATTAACGTGGGGCCTTTGAGACATGTTTTTAACTCTAAATTGATTACTTCTGTTCTGGAAATCCTTATCTCTACAGCTGTCCTCTTTTAGAACTAAATTATGATAACTATGGCCAAGCACTTATTTCTTTGTTTTGTTACACTTGAGAAAGTATGACCTGGAAGCAACTAAACTTGACTCTAAGTATTTTTCCTATTCAGAAGTCCCTGTTGTATCAATGGGTCTCCTTTTCATATAGACTTAATTGGTGGACTCCACTGCAAGGTTTGCTAGAAAATATGGGCTTACTTACAGTGAGTCGCAGAGTATTGCAGTCAGTTAAACTTTCTGGACTTTGTCCTCAGCACAAAGAAGACTCCATAAGCCTGTTATAATGAAGCAGGAAGAAGAAAGCTCCAGAAGCACTGTCATCAAGACAAGCCCACATCACACTGGCAAAAGCAATATTATTGGTGGTAGTTACTTTTAAAACTCTTTTTAATTTGGAATACCAATTCTGATGGTACAGAAAATCCCAAGCAGAATAGGCTGCAGGAACTTCTGTACACTCTGAAGTAAAACAAAGCATAGAAAACAGGTTTTCTGTCCTGTCCCTATCCTCACTGTTAAAGACAATTGATTTTTATGTTATGTTGTGATCGTGCAAACAGCTTGATTGTTTTGTGACCAGAAGTTAGTTAAAAAAAAATGTTGTATAAAATGACTTCAGGGATAAATTATTTGGAAGGTATAGGATATTTTCAAGTCATAGTACCCCAACTCAACTGAGAATAAAGGAAGTATTGTTATAATCTGTATGTAACAAGTCCTCTAAAGACCATGTGCTATGACTTTACTTTCCCACTGAAGAACTTTTGGAAGATGGTAGGATCCTGAATGTCCTGCTTTCATCAGGGGATTTATCTGTTGATAAATTCAAAGTTTGCTGAGGTTTAGAGAAGATATGCAAATGTAATTGTTGGGCTCTCATTGAAGGGAATGGGCTTCAGAGACATGACTTCAGGGACTGTATAGCCCTGGTCCCTGGACCTTTTCTTTCTGGCTTTTCCTTTTTCTGTTTCATCGGTGTGGTGAGGACAGCGTATTCCCTTGACACATCCTTCTGCCATATTTCTGCCACACCATATACAAATCAGAAAGCAATGGAAAAGGCTGAATATAAAGTGGGACTGCTGCAACAATGAGCCAAAATAAATCTCTCCTCCTTTACCTTTATTTTTTCAGTTTTTCTTTTCTTTTCTTTTTTTTTATCTTTGGGATTTAAAGCAGGCTAACACACAAGTCATTTATAGAAAAGGCTGGGCCTAGATAAGATGATAATAAGGTATATCAAAATGAAAATGATGCTAAAAGATTACAAAGTTATACTAGCCTTGATAAATCGAGTTCTAAAAAATGATGTAGTCCATTATTATTCTCTGTTTGCTACTTCATATCCGTTTTCTCCTTTTCTCTTGGTATTGTGGAGTAGTTTGTTTTGAGAATTGTTATCAGAGAGACTTCCTTAAAATCTAGCTTCTATTTAGGTCAGTAATAAGACACTGGCAGGATAACTGAGTGGGTGTGGGAGACACGTGGATTACCTGCTAGTCTACTTTGATGCTGTATCTGTCCGGATGTCAGAGTATCCAAGGGACTTCTTCCAATTCCTATCACATTGGGAAAATCACTACATGCTTTCTGTCATTGGTATAAGAGGCTGAGTACTACACATTTCTCAAATTGAAAAATTAATTTAAACAAGTTGGTTATGTATTATCTAGATCTCATTCAGTATTTATGCAAATTATAAGACCTCACACATGCAATTTCTAATATGCTCAGGAAGACATGGAGTTTTACATGATTATCAAGTATTTGTGAATGTTTGCTGTGTCTTTGCAGCAAAAAAAAAATATTCTACATGGTAATGTTTCTTTCTAAAAGACAAAACATTTCTGAGCTAAATCCTTCCCGCTTTTCAGTGGAGAAAGAACTCCTTGTTCTAAGCAGGATAGGCACATCAACTAAGAAAGGGACTTTAGCCACCCACACCCCACCTTACCTGGCAGCACCCAGGACTTTCTCATGGAAATTGATCAGTTTGACTAGAGAAAAGATGCAGCAAAGACCGAAGTAGATTAGAAGATTTTGATGAATGTTAATATCCTATATTCCATCTAGCTCTAAAATTATCTAGGGCCAGGGATTTAGCTCAGTGGTTCCGGCATCTGTCTTGCAAGCGTAAGGACCCGGGTTCCATCCCTGGTTAACCACATACCACACTGGGTGTGGAGACTCACACCCAGCAGCAACCAGTACCACATACCACAGTGCCGGGTGTGGTGGCTCACGCCTGTAATCCCAGCACTGGAGGCAGAGGCAGGAGGATTGCTGTGATGTGAGTTTGAGGCTGAGCTCAGGGCCAGTTTGAACCACAAAAGCAAAATCCTGTCTCAAAATAAAAAATAAAATAAAATAAAATAAAATAATCCAAATTATTTATAAAACATGAATAAAATGTTTTTAAAAATATAGAAATAATTGTATAAGGATTGAGATCATTATTACAAGTACTGTATATACTTCAACAGTTTTTAAAGATGAAAATAGAAAGCAATATAAAAACACTTAACACCTGATTAATAAAAAACATTTTTTGAGAATCAGCAAGGCTGCATTTTTCAAATCTCCCTCTGTTCCTCATTTCTAAGGGATTTGGGAGTAGTCAGCTGACAATCTAAACTTAACCTAAGCTCTCATCAGGAAAATGGTTTGCAGTGCAAACCCTCTTTGCATGAGCTGAAAAGGATTTTTGTGAGGGACAGATGATCAAATTTTGAAAAATGTACCTGTGACATGGTGCCCTGTATAAGAAAGAATCATCAATGTAACCATTGATCTATTAGTGAGTCACCAAATGTGCTATGAACTTCATTTCTCATGTTAGATTTCTTACAAAAACCAACAAGTCAGTATTTGAGCAGCAGTTTTGAAGATAAAATAGAGATGTTTTCAAAAGGATCATGTTACATTAAGCAATGTATGAGCATAGTGTTTCATTAACTAATAGATATTTGTTCCAAATTTCAAAGTCATTCAAAAGCATAAGTGAATATATCTGTTACTAGATTTGTATATATGTAAGTGTCTGTGGATATCTATGTATATATATTCTGCATGTTTGTTTGTTTATTTTTGAGACAGGGTCCTTTTTGTAGTTCAGGCTGGCCCTGAGCTCAGTTTTTAACTCAAAGCAATCCTCCTGCTTCTGCCTCCCAAGTACTAGGATTACAGGTGTGAGCCACCATGCCCAGTTATATGTTCTGCATGTGAATGTATGCATGGATAAATATTATGAGCAACAGAGCATAGGATTATTTTGATGTGCGTAAGGAAAAATTGCTTAAAATTACTTCCAAGTTTTAGGCTAAGTAGTATACTAATGTTCTTAATGCTTGTTAATAATTATAGTTTGTCCTTTCAAATAGACGCATACTTTTTGGTAAAGACAATTGGATGCTTTCCAATTCACATCATTAAAATAATGATGTCTTAATTCTGGATGTGTTATTAAAATAAAATGCTGTGTAGCATTTAATAAAAGACATCTTTTCTTTGTAACAGCCCAATTTTCAACATTGTCCCGATAATTTAATAATTTCTGACTTTCCAGTACGTTTATTGTATTGTCCTAGGTATTTGGAACAAAAATCTCAGACACTAATTAGAAAAGTCACTTCCATGTTCTTGCTATTTTTGTTTTTAGGGCAACATCACTACAGATTCACAAAGAATATAAGAAATGATATTGAACAAGCTATAGATACGTTGATTTCATTTATCTTAGTGTCTAAAAGCCTAAGTATAATAAGGCTCTTAAGCAAACATCAATTGTTTCAAGCCAAAATGAGATTCTCTGGGAATTAGCTGATGCGGCTATGGCAACATGCCCATTAGACTGCTGCTTCATCCTTTCCTCAAGAAATGTTTATTGAGTGCCTGTGATATTGCCAAGCACTGATGCCAGTGCTGGGCAGAAGACAGTGGAAAAGGAAGTGAGGAGGTCCTTACTCACATGGATACGCACATTCTAGAAATGGATAATGAAAATAAACAATCAAATAAATGAAAGACATGATTCCCAGTGATGATATTACAAAGATAACCTACCTGAAGATCAGTTAACAAATCTACGAATCTGTACATAAGTAAGCAAGTGGCATATTAAATGTGAAGAAAAATTGTAGTACAGCAACACTCACCTGAAAGTTATATCTCCTCATTGATGAAAGCAGGAGGATCTGAAGTTCAAGGCTGTCTTGAGCACCATAGACAGACCCTGTCTCAGAGCAAAAAGTAGAAAGGCTGAGAGTATCAGTCTGTGGTAGTGTTCCTGATTCAGCCCCCAGTACCATTACTAAGAAAAAAAAATGTAAATAGACACAGGAAATGAAGACTCAGAAAAATAACTTGGAAATTATTATTTCAACCAAACATATTGATATCATCACTATGCTAATTTCACTTTGTTGATAAATAAATTTAAAATTAAAATGAGGCTCTGTTTTATTCCCACTACCTGAGTCAAAACAATGATCTTCATCAGTGTAGAAAATAATTCATTAAAGCTGGTATAATTTTATTGATGTAATTACAAATTAATATGTCACTAGGAGACTAAAGTAGTAAGATGAGTTAAGCTTAAAAATACATGTGTCCTATGCTCAAAAAACAATAGCCTTTCTATACACAAACAGCAGACCCACTCAGATAGAAATTGGGAAGTCAGTCCCTTTCACAATAACACCCCCAAAAATGAAACATGTAGGAATTAATCTAACAAAAGAGGTGAAAGTCCTCTATTCTGAAAACTACAGAACTCCGAAAAAGAAGATAGAAAAAGATATTAAAAAATGGAAAGACATACCTCGCTCCTGGGTAGGAAGAGCCAGTATCATCAAAATGGCTATACTCCCACAACTACTATATAGATTCAACACAATTCTGATTGAAATCCCAATGGCATATTTCACAGATCTAAAGAAAAAATGCAAACATTCATCTGCAACCACAGAAGACCTAGAGTAGCAAAAGCAATTCTAAGCAACAAGAGCATGGTGTGGAGTATTACAATCCCCAACCTGAACCTATAGTATAAAGCCACTATAATAAATACTTCATGGTCCTGGCAAAGTAACAGATGTGAAGATCAGTGGAGTAGATTAGAAGATCCAGAAACAACTCCAGATACACTAAGTCACTTCACCTTTGATAAAGGAACCAAAAATCTTCAATTGAAGAAAGATAGCTTCTTTAACAAATGGTGCTGGAAAAACTGGGTTTTAACTTCCCAAAGACTAAAGTTGACCTATCATTTTCACCTTTTACCAAGCTAAAATCAAAGTAGATTAGAGATTTAAATATTAAAACAGACACACTAAACCTGCAACAAACAGGTTAGGTAAAACTCTTGAAGACACTGACTTAGGGAAAGACTTACTGAACAAAACTTCTATAGCATGAGAATTGGCAGAAGAAAACAACAAACGAGATCTCATTCTATGAAAAAGCTTTTGCACAGAAAAGGAAACCACCAACAGCAAAAAAAGCAACCAACAGTATGGGAAAGAATCTTTACCAGCTGTTTCTCAGACAAATGGCTACTATCTCGAATATATAAAGAGCTTAAAAATTCAGCCCACCCAAAGTAAGGAAACAAATTTTATATATATGGGGGGGTGGTAGGGTGGGTGGGGCTATGGGAAAAAATGAGAATTAAGTTGTGTCTTATACTGGTACAAATCCCCTTTATGGAGTGCAATCATGATGTGTATATTTAATGTACCAATAAAGATAATTAAAAAAAAAAATTCAGCCCACCCAAATTTAAAAACACAATTCAAAAATGGGCATCTGAGATGAACAGATACTTTTCAGAGGAAGAAGTAAGAGCGACTAACAAGTATATGAAGAAATGTTCAACATCACTGGTCATTTTGAGAGATGCAGATGAGAACAACAATAAGATTTCATCTCACTCCACAAAGAATGGCTGCTATCTTAGAATTAGCCAGCAACAAATGTTGATGAGGTTGTGGAGAAAAAGGAACCCTTCTCCACTGCTGGTGGGAACATAGACTCGTACTACCTCTGTGGAAATCAGTGTGGAGATTCCTCAAAAAGATAGGATTGGAGGTCCCATGTGACCTGACCATTGCTCTGCTGGGTATATACACAAAATAATGAAAAGATTCAGATCACAGCAGTATACATGCACCCATATTTATAGCAGTTCAGTTTGTGATTGCTAAGTCTTAGAAACAACCAAAATGTTCATAAACAGGGGATTGGATAAAGAAGATATAGTTCTTTTATAGAATGGAGTATTATTCTACCATTAAAAATAATAAGATTGAGTCATTCATACTCAAATAGATGTACCTTCAAAACATCCTTATGAGTGAAATAAATGGCTAACAGATGTATAAATGTCATATCTTTTCTCTGGTATGAGAAAATGAAGATGTAAATGAGTTCCAGCATATATAATTGATATTGTTAAACAGAAAATATTCAAAAGGAAACAGAGTGTAAGGGTAAATAATGAAGGGAATAAGAATGTGATAGTAATAAAAAAGGAAACAAATTTTATGTATATAAGGGGTGGGAGATTGCAGTGTAGTTGGTAGAAGGGGAAAAACGAGAATCAAGTTGTGTCGTATTCTCATACAAATCTCAATATTGAATGTGATGATGATGTGTATTCATAATGTACCAATAAAGATTTGAATTAATAAAAACACATATGTCCTTTGAAACAATAATTCTGTTACTAAACAAGCAAGCTAAATAAATCATAAAAAATAAAAAGAAAATTTCCTATATTCAACTGTGTATTTTGCAGTATTTTTCTAACAGTGAAAAAGAAGAGAAATCTGAGATATCCCATCAGAATATAAGCACTAGGAAAACTAAAAGGATTTGAATATTATGAAGTTAATATATAACATTTAATTTTATCTCCAAATCTAGCATTTGTTTATTATTTTAAAATTTTTATTAGTATGTGTTTGTGATTCATAATGAATGTATTCATTATGGGCCACTAATACATGTAAATATATACATTTGATTTGATCCTTTTACTCTTCTTCTCCTCCCCTGCCTCCTACCACCACCATCTCCAGATCTTTTCCCTTTATCTCTGAAGTCTATCTCTCTGTCTCCCTCATCTACCTTTAATTTTGCTCTTTAAATACATGCACTTTATATTTCTCCTATGAGAATCCATATGATATTTAAACTTTGATGTCTGGTTTATTTTACTAACCATTATGATGTCTATGTACACAAATTCTAATTTATCAGGCCTTGAATTCAAAATCATTCAGTGGCGTTTTAATGTCATTCAGTACTTTCCTAATATTGTGAAAATTACATTCTACTCAAGACCCACTTTGCCATTGTATGCTGCCTTTGCTCGTTCCTGGTTCCTTCTCATTTTCAAAGGTATTGCCATTTTCACAGGCACCTACACTAGAAACCTAGAATGACTTTGTGCCCTGTCCTCTTTGTCCACATATCCAATCAGTCATCTAACTTTCTAACAGAGTTTTCGCTTTGAGTCTGCTTTCAATTAAGACTCAGAACATGGGGCCGGGGAGTTAGCTCAGTGGTTCCGGCGTCTGTTTTGCAAGCGCAAGGACCTGGGTTCGATCCCCGGTATCCACATACCATACTGGGTGTGGAGACACGCCCAGTAGCAACCAGTACCACATACCATAGTGCTGGGCATGGTGGCTCATGCCTGTAATTCCAGCACTTGGGAGGCAGAGGCAGGAGGATTGCTGTGATGTGAGTATGAGGCTGAGCTTAGGGGCAGCCTGAACCACAAAGCGAGACCCTGTCTCAAAAAAACGCGGAAAAAAAAAAAAAAAGACTCAGAACATGTGTTTGGTTCCCAGTGGCAGTTTTGCCCTTTAATTTCTGAAGAAAATTACTACCTGCTAATTCTTGTCCCCAAATATAGGTATGACAGTGTCATTCCTTGCTTTAGGGTCCATGAGTGGCTTCTTATTATCTAGGAATCTGTGTATAATTTGACCCTAATTTGGGGCCATGTGAAAGTCCATTCAAAATCTTGTGCATTCTGTGTTCAGTAACATGTGTGAGGAGATAGAGACAGATTGTGGTGAGAGTGTTTATACTACTAAAATCAGCAGTACCCAGGCCGACTTTTTGGGCACTTGAGAATTTCTGTACTAATATACTAACAATGATTTCCTAGGTTCTCCTGTCACTCTGTTTCCCCAGAAAAACCCTTACCTATTGATTCCTTTCTGTTTTCAAGTGTCAGTTACTGTGACTGTATGACTTTGCTCAATTTGTACATTTTGTCAGCAGTTTTCTTCCCTATACTTGCTACTTAACTTTCTATATATATATAAAACTAAGTTTTTTATCAGATTCAATTCAAACCTTCACTTTGTAGATGTTAAAAGAAAACTATCCTCAAACAGTACATTTGAGTCTTCCTCTATCTGGAACTAAAACGTATCATGACCTAGTGTCATAGGATCAGACAGCGTAGCCCTTCATCCCGAACAATATAAAACGGTAGTAAATTTTTCAGTGCAAATATTAAATATTTATGTCACAAAATGCTTTCTTTAAGCAATTTGGCATTTATTCAGCCTCATTAATGAATTTGTGTGCCCCACCGGTTTAGTTATTGTTGACATCTGCATGATATTTAAACAATTTAAACTTATCATTATTCATTCTTCTATTCATTACATTTGTCAGTTGATCAATGAGCATGGTTTACTTTCATTGAAATGTCAGCTCTAGCAGTATAGAAAATCTGATTTATAAATGGCCTGCCAATACATTGACCTTTGGACTCAACTTCTTCATTCAGTTAGATCTATGGACTGGGCAATTTTTGAAGGAAAATAATTTTAATTACATTTCTGTCATTGCAAAATCAATAGGTTCTCATTACCTAAAAAGCACAAGATGCAGATAATGAAAAGGAAGTAATGGAAATGCTCTATCATTCCATCTTCTTGGAAAAAACTACAGTTATTTTAGATCTTTCCCTTTAATTGCATATTTTATTCATTTAACCAATCATTCATTTAATCATGCATCAATATTCATGGACCAAGAGCATTTCTAGGTTTGAACACCAGACAAATGAACAAAACAAAGCACCTACACTAAGGAGATTTGAACTTTAGAAAGAATATATGCAGTGATTAAATGATGTATGCATTTTACAATACCAGGTAGCTTATAAGAGCTATGAAGTAAACTAATACAAATGAAAGGAGAAAAAGTAGATTGAACGGGTGTTGCATGAGGTAAAGTGGGCAAAGGAAGCTGTTCTGCGAAGCTGATCGAAGAGCAGATCAGCCAAGATAAGTGAGAGGAGGCCAGGTGACTCTGGGAGAAGGGCATCAGGGGACTGGAGGACATGGAGAGAACTCATAGACAGACATTAACTGGGAATGTTTAAGGAGCAGGGGGAAGACTAAATGTATTTGAGGATAGTGAGCAAAGGATAAAAGGTAAGGGCTTAAGTCTGTTTTAAACATGAGGCCCAGAAAAGTAGTGTCCTCATATTAATCAGAGTGATTTTGAAAAATAGAACCAACAGGAGATATAGTTACATGGATGGATGGATAGATGGAGGGATGGATGGATAGATGGAGGGATGGATGGATGGATAGATAGAGACAAAAGAAAATTTTGACTAGTGGTGTGGCTCTCTGGTTATGTTAGTTGCTTTTATATGTTTCTGAGATAGAATACTTAACACCCAAAGTTAAAGGGGGAAAAGGCTTATTTGGTTTACAATTTGAAGAGGTTTTAGCTCACAGTGTATTGGCTCCAAGGCTGTGTGGAAAAGCAGCAACAGTTAATGTTGGACAAACAGTAGCAAAGCACGAAGAGACTGTGACAGGGTCTGTCTTCCCCTTTTATCATTTCTGGACCACTTAGGGCTGGCAGCATTCACACTGTTAATCCTAGTGTCCTCGGGCCTAGCATTGCACCATGAATCAATCACATACTCTAGATTCAGCCACCTTCAGAATAGCCTATGACCACATGAGGGTTTTAGGGAACTTGTAGACACAAATCATAAGAGTGATGGTGTATGTTCTCAGCATGTACAAAGGCCTGGAATTAACTGTGAAAACACACACATACACACACACACACACACACACACACACACGCACACACACACACACACGTGAGGTTTAGATTTAGTGGGAGAAAATAGCGTATGTTTATATGAATGCTTACAA
>PVIR01003924.1:42849-83591 GCA_004026965.1 Petromus typicus | reverse complement strand
TGTCCAGTATAAGTCATGACAGAGGTGAAAAAAAAAAGAAAATCTTCAACCTTCTCACCAAACCACAGAGTTTAGCAGTGGGTTCAGATATTTAGCAAACACAATGAGTTCAACCTCAGACAAGCAGGATCCAAGAAATAAAATTACGTCATTAAATCTCTAGTTTTCAACATTTGCTCTCTGTGAGGTCATCTTTCTTAAAAGCAATGCCTCTTCTCACTGTAGCACAGATGCTTGGATGAATGGTCAGCAGCAATTCTGAATGAGTCTTATTCTTTTGCCAACTATAGACCAAAAGAGACTTTTCCTCAGTCACCCCATGAGAAAAATCACAGAGTCGACTCTGATCAGCACAGTGTGGGCTCATGAACCAGTCATTTCATTTTAAAGGACAGAGCCGCGAAGAGAACTGCAATTGGCTGAGCCAGAGTCACAAGATTACCCTGAGAGTGAGAGGTGGGTGGGTATAGGGTGGAAACAAGGGTGTAGGAAACAGGAGTTTTGCTATAGGGCAAATGTGAAAGTAATCTGAGGAAGTCAGAATGACAATTCTACAGAAGTATGTGTATATTATTGTATATGTATAAAATCATTTTTATCCTGCATATGATGATTGGATGAGTGTGCATGTGTGTATCTGATTTTATCCTGTTTTTCAGGTTGTTTTATTTATTTAGTCTTACTGGCTCAGATTTAATCAAACTTCAGGGTCTGAGCAAACATTTCCCACAGGAAAGCTTTCACCTCTGATATCAAACACAAGTTAGAGGAATGTCTAAAACCACCCTCAAGCTTGGTAATCCCCTAAACGGACTCTGGAAACCTCAATGTTAACAGGTGCTGTTTATTACTGAATATGAGACAGGATAAAATCAGCCAAGGGAGGACAGTGTGTAAAGCTGAGTCCAGAAGACTATAAATACACAAATTCAAATGGTTTTCTTCCCATTGAGAGATGGACAATGTTGCTTTCTCCTGAGCAAGATGTGTCAGGGATGCACACAGCACAGGGAAGCAGGGAAAATCCTTTGAGCTGTCTCATCCAGACGGTTCACTGGGAGTTGATCATGTATTGCCGTCATCACTGACCTGTGCTCTGTGCCCAGTGGAGTTGCTAATATCTTTAATTTACCCCCAGAGCTGGCAATTGATACCCCCCCTGGTCAAAACTCCATCATCATAAAACAGATAGTTAATCTGTGCAGTGCAAAAAACCTCAAGCAAAGATATTCTTACAGAGAAGGATGGTCTCAGAATCTAGAGATTACCTGTCTAGTTGAGGGTATAGGCTGAGATCTGAGGAAGGTTAATTCTTCACTACACAGCAAGATTTCACTGTCAAATGTAGGCTATGCCAACTTACTTTACTGAAACAGAAATTTTATTCATTTTAAATTATTGGAATGGAAAATAGTATTCTGCAAGTTTTTCTACAGAGGGCCCTAGTTAATATACAATGAGTATTTTGTGCTTTATTCTAGTTTCACTGGTGTGTAAAGAATTAATGAGACACAGCTCACAGATTGATGTTCACATTTATTACTTTTTGTTCTTTCACTCACTAAACATGCCCCGTGCAAACTTTGATAATCACTCAAGTTATCAGGAAAGAGTTTGCACAGCTTTAATACTGTTTACTTATTAATCTGTGGCAAACCAGAAAATTTAATATTTTCATCATGACTACCTCATGGAACTTGCTCACTTTATCTCTCATTTAAGTAGCAATACACAATGCCAACAACTTTTAGAAGTGGTTTTTAAATATCACCTCAGTTTTCATCTGATATATCCAAAAGGAGCGGGAAGTGTCCTTTGGTAACACAATAACATTCCTTAATATTCACTAGAGGAACTATGTCTAATGATTATTCAGTCTTCTGGTAATGTGAACCACCAACCCAGCTAACATTTACCTGAAATAATCTTCTTCAAATAACTTGCCCATGTTTAAAACCATCTCCAAATGATCCTCCCTTAAAATTAACAATTTGACAGTGGATTGAGAGTACAAACCTTCAAACTGATCAAATCTGACTACACTTTGGCTGCTATGAAGTTTATTCATTCAAGGGTAAGTTTGTAGAACATCTAAGATGTGTCTGTTGTGTCTTAGAACCACAGAGTGGGTGAGAAGTTTGTACACATCTGATACAATCTGATCCACTAATCCAGCATAAAAAGAAAGTCAAATATTGTCCAGGAAATTTACCGCTTAGGACTCACACACTACATCTTAATATCTCTGTATTCACATTTTTAAAATTATTTTCTAAAAAATTTTGACTCTAACCACAGAATGATAACCTTAGAAACTTTTGAGATGTAATATATGAAAGCTCTAAACCCATTAACAAATTTCTCAAGTTAAAAGTTCTCACCTATTAGTTGCTGGGTTAGAGTTGGCTCAGGATGATGAATATATGCTCCGTAAGAGTTTTTATGAATCTTTCCTTTCTCACTGTAAATATCTAACTCATGTGCTACGTCCTCATGAAGCATCCACCCGGTTGATTCTTTTTCAGTAGTGACTGCATACAAATGAAAAATTAACAGGCAATGCAAGGCACACTACAACTTGTAATTAAATGGTTGTTGAACATATTCTCCAGAAAGTCAGCCGAGTCAAACCTTCACTTGCTTTTCCTGATCATAGTGCCATCAATCTCTGTCCTATTTTTTGTTTTATTTTTTATAATATCTAACATTCTGCAAAATATTCTTAGCTATTTATGTTTCATTTTTTCATTCTCTACCTACTCTGACTAGACTGTAAGCACCAGAAAATAAATTCCTTCCCTGCATTTCTTTTCTGTGTAGGGGACACAATCACACTTACATTCTCAGAGCATTCCACAATACCTAGCACATGGGAGAGCTCAAACAAATTGTAATAAAATGTATGAAGGAATATCTATAATACTACTTATGAGATTGTGAGTTACAACAAGGAGAAATCATATTTGATACCTTTGTATCTGCAGAACTCTAAGAGCAATGTCTTAAACTCAGGAGCTATTAAATACCTATTAACTAATTATTTTTTTTTAATTCTAAAACAAGCCACTGGGAAGGAGTAGCAGTCTCAGAATAAGGCCCTGTGGAGAACTCTTTTGGGCCAAGCCTGAATCACAAGGCCATCTTGGGAGTATGGGATGAAAATGAAAAAATAAAAAATTGAATTCTGTTTTTAGACATATATGAAAATGATCTGAGGCAAGCAAAAATGACAATAACCAAAACATATATATTCATTTTAATTAACCACAGTGAATATTTCAGTTATCATGGGTAGATTCCTCAAAATAGAGATGACTACCACTTGGAAGATAACCCAGTGCATCATTATTAGTTTTGAATACTGACATACCAATACTAGCATTGATATCATGTTCCTGAAAGTAGAAGCAGCTACTAGCTAAAGGCAGTGCTCTTCATAGATGGCATAGTCATAGTCTTCATAGTCCTATATCAACTGTAAAATTCAGCCTTAGTAGTTAAAAGACTTCTATGGTGTGCCTCATCCCCATCTACAACTTTGAAGGGCTCTGATTGGTTTTAAGTTTGCATTTTCTAAAATTTTTTCGCAGTTTGCAATAAGTATAGCTACTACAATTGGAATGGTATTATCATTACCTCATGTACTGACAGCATTTATTCTATGTAATACTAGCATTCAGTGGGATTGTCTTCAATGAATAAATGCACCAATACTAAAAGCACATGTTGAGAAATAACTCAGAGACATCAGTGTGTCAGATTAATGCACATCTTTTAAATAGGGTACTTCTTACCATTTTATTTTGGATAATCTTTTCAAGAATGTAATATAAAAATAATAATTACTGTTAGTTTATATTTAAATTTATAAAACACAGGAACATATCATTATTTTAGGTAGTAGGAATAAAGAAGTGGATAAAATGCTTTGTGTAGGAGTTTAGACAGTACATGAAGTAAGCAAAGAAATAAAAGGTAGAACTGAAAAGGAAGGGCTATTATCATTTAAAGAATTTTTTTATTTTAAGAATATATGTTACTATACTAATTTCCTAATTCTGCATAACAAATTATTACACACTTGGTGGCTTAAGTTGATAGAAATTTTTTTTATGGTTTTGGAGGATGGAAGTCTAAAATCAAGGTGTAGTGAGATATATACTCTTCTTTAATGTTCTGGGGAGAATCCTTTCCTTGCATCTTTCATAGTTTCTGGTGTTGTACAGAGTTCCTTGACTTATAAGCTCATATATCTGCATTGGTTCTTGTGATTCAGTCTTCAAATGGCCTTCTTAATGGACACAAGCTATTCATTGTTTCACAGCCACAGAGGCCAGAAATCTCAAATCAAGGTATCATACAGGACCTTACTTGGTTCAAAGACTCTAGAGAAGAAACCTTTGTCTCTCCTAGCAGAAGATAATTCTAGGCATCCTTTGGCTTATGGCTGTATCTCTCTGATCTCTGTTCCCATGCTAACTGGGTCTTTTCCTTTGTTTCTTCTCTAAATGTATAATATACATGTTATTAGGTTTAGGGTCCAATGTAACTTTGATTTCATCCTGAGATTCTTACATCTGCAAGTCCTTTTTTCCATAGGGTCATATTTACATGTTCCAATTAGACCTCTTTTGCCACTACAATGACATATAATTAATGCCTAGAGTTTATACCAAAATTCCACAAATTTATATGTTAAAATATCATTAAAAATGAGCCGCCCCCCCCCCAAAAAAGACAAAAAGAACACTCCTCTTCAACAGGTATTCCACAGAATGCATTTTATTCAAGAACCAATTAAAATATGAAAAGGTTAATCGCATGAGTAGTTTGCCCATGTCAGTTTCTTGTCTTCTCTGGGAAGTGACTCTTGAGTGTTCTAACTTCTCTATTCTATATTTTGTACCTAATTGCTACGGCTTGTATCCTGCTGTTCCGCCAAAGCCTCATGAAGTCACAGATGGGACTTTTACAGAGGGGGCTGAATCTAGAGTATGTGAATGATTCATAGTGGAATACTAGGATTGGCAGTACTAGGTTTAAGGGTGTGTAATTACTAAATCAGTCCAGTGACTGGTTTGTCACTCCTCTAATCCCGGGAGCCTGGATAGAAAGAACACAAGAGACAGAAAGAGGCTTGTCTTGTTTCTTGTTTGCTTTGCCACCCTCTGCCTGCTATGAATGATTTCTCTTATGAAATAGTCATCTGCCATCCACCCTGCCTTGGAGCCCATCAGCTATGGGCTGAAACCACTACAAATTGTAAGCAAAGTAAGCTTTTCCTCTTTTAACTTTGGTAGAAAATATTTCTTATCTCAGAAATAAGAGAAAAGTAATAAACCCTATTGTTTTCACTCTTGCATCACTAACACTTGGAATATAAGTTGGATGTAAGTGAGTTTTTTTTACTGGAAATTTTATTATTTAGTTTACATATTCCCTCAGTTTTCCATTATTTGTTTTTGTTTTTGTTTTTGAGACAGGGTCTCGCTTTTGTAGTTCAGGCTGGCCCTGAGCTTAGCCTCCAACTCACATCACAGCAATCCTCCTGCCTCTGCCTCCCGAGTCCTGGGATTACAGGACTGTGAGCCATCTGCCCGGCACTGTGGTATGTGGTACTGATTGCTGCTGGGCGTGAGTCTCCACACCCAGTATTGTTATGTGGTTACTGGAGATCGAACCCGGGTCCTTGCGCTTGGAAGACAGGTGCCCGAACCACTGAGCTATATCCCCGGCCCACTTTTCCATTATTTTGATGATAGAAAAAGGAAGAGTAAAGATCAGATAAATTCAGTCAGAAACACGCAGACTTTAAGTATCTGCACATCTGACAATACAAACATGAGGGAAAAGTTTATTGGAGTGGAGAAAATAAAGGAAATTGATGATAAAATTTATCATTTAACCATGTAGAGTGGAAAAGGCCTTTGAAATTAGGAGCAAAGAAAACATCTTCTCCTTCTGTCTTCTAAGCAATAACCTCACTTGACAGAAACTGTCTCAGCTTCTGGCAGTAATACCAAGCAACCACGATACTTTTATTTCAATTCCTTGTATTACTACATTAGCTAAAGCTTTCTGTATGATGCTGAAAACAGGTAGAAGAGGGGACATCTTGCTATTCTTTGCCTTAAAAAGTTTCTAGCCTCACAATATTAAGTAAGATATATAATGTAGATTTTATTTATATATTATTTATCGAGTTGAGAAGTCCCTTTCTATAGCAAGTTTTCTGAGCATTTGCACTAGCAATATTACAAAAGAGCAGAGTTAGATTTTTGTCAAATCTAGCTCAGCTTTTCCAAAATTTATTGAAAAGATCACGTGACTTTTCTTCTTTCAGTTACTATTGTGAAAAATTACACTAATTTTCTAAAGTTGAACCGATTTTAAACTCTTGAGATAAATCCTACTTGGTTACAACATGTAAATTTCTTCTTACAGATTATCACAGTCTATTGTGAGTATTTTGTTGACAACTTTCATGTATGTTCATAAGAGACATTAGTATATAGATGTTTTGTGTTATAACATTTTTGTCTATTCTTGGCTGGCCTAGTAAAATCAGTTAAGGAGTATTTGCTTTGCTTTTTTCTTCTATAAAGGATTGTAAAGAATTGATATTTTTTTCCTCAAAAGAGCTTGGTAGAATTTGTCAGTGAACCCTTCTGGGCCTGTTGTCCATTTTGGAGGATTATAATTATTGCTTCAATTCCTTTAATATAGACCTATTCAAATTGCAAATCTATTCCATCTATTTTTGTGTGAATCTTGCCAGCTTGTACCTTATAAGGAATTTGCTCATTTCATCTAGGATATGAAATTTATGAGCATAGATTTGTTCATTATATCCCTTTTTATTTTTTAATGTCCATGAAATTTACAGTGATTTTCCTCCTCTATTAGTCCTTCCCTATCACTAGGACAAAATGCCCAACATATGTAAAAGGGTTTTACATTGGCTCACAGTTTTAGTGGTTTCTTCCCATGATTCAATGGTCCAAAGGCATAAATAGCATAGTAGAAGAGCATGGTAGAGAGCAATTCACCCCATGGCACCACGAGCAAAGAAAAAGGAAGGATCTAGAACAAGAATACAACCTTCCAAGTCACTCTCCTGATGATTCCATCTCTTTCAACAAGCCTCATATCCAGCTATGAATTCAACAATGGGTTAGTCCATATGAGCATCAATCCCTCATGATTTAACCACCTTACACAAGGCCCACCTCTGAACACATAAAAATCTTAGGAAACACTTTAGATCTCAAACCACAACATCCTCTAATTTTTTTCATTAATAATTCATGTCCTATTCTCTTACTTTCTTAGCCTAGCTAAAAGCTTATTAATTTTTCTTTATCTTTTCACAGCACCAGCTCTCGTTTCATTGATGTTTAGGTACTGGTTTCTTGTTTTTGCTCTAATATTAATCCTTTTTTTTTTTTTCCTTTGCTTACTTTGGATTTAATTGCTCTTGTTTTCCACATTTTTAATGTGGAAGATTAAATTGTCTACTTGGGGTCCGTCATCCTTTTTAGTATATGGGTTCAATGGTATAAATTTCCCTCTGAACAATTTTTGGCATACACAAAAATTTTGATATATTTGTATTTTCATTTAGGATATGTTCAAATTGTTTTTGAAATTTGTTTTAATCTATATATTATTTAAAACTATATTGTTCAATATTCATGTACTTGAGATTTTCCAATTATCTTACATTGCTTTCCAATTTATTTTCATTGTAATCTAAGAACAGATACTATATGCTTAAGGTATGTTTCATGGCTCCAATAGTTTTCTCTTGTGGTACTTGTTCAATATGAGATTAAGGAGGAATTTGTATTCTGTTGCTGGTGAATAATCTGAACACATCCACTACATCCAGTTGTTTAATGGCGATGAGTTCGTCTGTTTTTAATGTTTTTCTGCCTGCTGGGAGTGCCCATTTCTGATAGAAAGGTGTTGAAAGCTCCAATTTTAATTATAAATTTATCTATTTTTCCTTACATTTCTGCCAGCTTTTGCCTCACAAATATTGACGTATATTTCAAAATGGTTGAAGAATAAGCAATTTTCCCTGCTAATTACTATGAGAACTTGATTCAGCTTCTGGTGGAAAAATTCTAGAAAGTTTTGGAGAGACTCCTATGACTGGTTCTTGCACCTTTTAAAAAAAATAAACAACCCCTCCCCACCAAATAGAAACATTAACTCCTGCACACTGACCCTGCCACAGCTTGTCAATTACAGTTCAGATTTCTTTACCCTAGTGCAGGTGCCCACAGAGAGAACTCCTTCTGAGTTATGCTCCAGTGACTTGTTTTTATTTTATTTATGTATGTATTTAGTTATTTGGATCCTGTGTCTGTCTTTCTGATTCTAGGCCAATCTCTGTCTTGTGATCTTGCTTCTCTTTGAATCTAAGAGTAGTTTGTTTGTTTGTTTCTTAATCTTGCTCATCCTTTCACTTGTTTCTTAATCTTGCTCATACTTTCACTTGTTAAAATGAAATGATGATTCCCAAGAAACAAAAACTAAACCTGGAAAATGATAGCATAATTTCAACAGTATATGTCATACTTACAATAAATTCAGTGGAAAATTCGATTTACCTTTTTAATACAAGATCTTACCCGTGATTCAAGGAACAAGTTGCTCATACGTTAATCAAGTTTTGTTCTCCAATTTATTTTAAATGCTTATTTTTAATTTCCATAGGTTTTTCTCAGTAAGCAACCCAAACATCGCAGCCTATCATTATGGTACTTAATAATTTTGAAGTCTCAGCCTACTGAGAATTAGACAAATCCATAGAACTCAAATTTAAAATAATGTATAAACACATTGACAGCAGTAGCAAACTATTTAAATTGTTTCTAGGAATTCATAGGTTATAGATTTAAAATCTCCTCTATAATTTCTTGGTTTTCAGTCATTACTATATAATTAAGAAATAATTATATAAGAAAATAAGGATTCTCCAGATACTTGGAAACTTTCTTCTCACCATTACACTGTAGGGATTACTTGTTGTGCCCTTCTTTAGTTCTCTCAGATTGTCTACTTATCCTGCTAAGCACAGAGGGGTACTTGCATTTCCCTTGACAAAAATCTAAGACCACATCTGTAGAAGTTTACTGCCATCTGTACAAATATCACACTCCACAGAAAGTAGAATCCGAAAGAAGAAAAAAGAGAAAAACAGAGTAAAGAAAAAAATCCTGACATACACTCTTTGAAAAAACCTACTCTAATAGGAGAACATTCTAGAGCTGACAAGGTGAAGAAGTCACTAGCTTCCCAATTTTCCTTATTTTGACACTTCCCTTGTTCTTTGCTTATAATAGTGCCACCTCTATTTACTAACAATAATAAAATGATAAAATTGATAAGCTCATAATGTTTATGTGAATGACACACTGCATGAAAAGTAAATGTCCTCTGGGGTGCTCTATTTTTTACTTGCTTTTTATATCTTAAGACATTTTAATTCTATATTTAGATAATCTATAGTAATTCTATTATTCCTTTTTCTGCTATAAGTGAAAGATAATTGAAGCCTGCCAGTATTATCACCCAACTTTTTAAAAGCCCTAAGACTAAGGATAAAAATGTGATTTCCTTTATTCAATTATTAAAATTTCACTTATAGGACTTTTATAATAATTGAAGGGATATCTGTATCTCTGTATATATGTATCTATATATTTATAACTACATCTACCTCTGTATCTATACGTAAACTTCTCAGTTCAGTCACGTCACACTTGAAAATATGAGCAATTAAGTTGCAAGGTCTGTAACTGAATTGAAAAAAATGCATTTTTACTTCTTTGTCTTCTTATACTAAGAGCAGGATTTCTCTAAGCACTGGTTATCATAATATGGGTGAGCACATCTGTGCTTCACGGCTTATGACACCCCAGGGTGTGTTTATCTCCACTCTGCTTTTATGGCTCACAGCACTCCAGGGTGCACCAAGCTCCTAATGGCTCCAGAAAGCACCACCAGTAATTTTTTACCACTTAAGACAGTTACTATCCCCGGCGATGATTACAAATTGGATAGTATTCTGTTCTTTCTTTGTATTGCTTACCCCAGATCGTTTAGTAATTGTACTTAGTATCACAGTGCTAGGGGAATGTACATTCTGACCAGAATAACAATTTTACAAACACGAATATCCCTAAATGGTCACAATTCATATTCAAGTCTTCTAGTTCACTAAATGTAGGTCAGGCCCCAACTTCTAATGATGAAGTCGTGAGAAACAATACTGTTTTCAGGATCTCAGTGGAAATGTAGTAAACATGCATAATATTTAACAACAGCCAGAAAACAGTCTCAGGACAGAAAGGAGAACTCTCCTCAAATTAGTATTTGAGATTGGGAGTGTGATAGATTATTTTTTAATTGTATCATATAGTTCTATACAACAATTTTAATAGGCCACTCCATAAAATACTAATATATAAGATTATATTTAACTATATAATGCACTTAAGCAGGTATAATCATTGTTTTCTAGGCAAAGGTTGTAATTTAACAATACTAGAGCAAGAGCCTTGTATAATGCCATCCTATATAAATAGAAAGATTATTACTTATAGCATTGATTTAGATTAAGTTAACAGATATTTTCCCAGGTGAACAGTAGTATCTTTAAGACCCCTGGAAAGACAAACTTTAAATCTTGAAACTACAGTGCTTTCATCAGCTGGGCATGGGGGTGCACACCCCACGATCTCAACATTTGGGAAGCTATGGCAAGAGGATTGTCTTTAGATCAACCTTGGGATACAAAGTGAATTCAAGGTCAGCCTGCACTACAAAGTAAGACCCTGTCTAAAACATATGTGTGTGTGTGTGTGTGTTTATATATTTATATATGCAATATTTATGTATATATTGCATTTTCTAGTTATTTAAATTTTTCTTTTCTAATTTACAACTTCTAAAGAAAAAAAAAAGTTATCCAACCATTCCAGAATCTATCAGGATCTCTCTTGTCTTCCAAGGCAATTAAATTAACTATTGTTTAAACACCACATTATTTAAGCTAAAAAGGAAATTATTTTAACTAATTTCCAGCTTTTATCTTTGCTACCACATGGAAGCATAAATTGATGACCAATGAGTGTAAATGCTGTACTAATAGAAATAATTTTTAAGTATTAAAATCCTGAAACTGACACAACCATTGAGCCTAAATGTTTAGCTTTCAATCCTGTTCTTGTTTTTCATAATTACCAGTTTAAAAATGATATCAGGTCTGGTAATTATGAGTTTCCCATATGTCATGCAGCATTTATAGACAATCAACTTTTCAACCAGGTTAGAAACAATTATGGTAAAAATATCCATCAAAAACCAGAGTTATGTGGTGGCTTTTCTGAATTCAATGCAGGTCCAAGTATGCACTGGACATGTAATATGTCTGTTACTATATATCTGTTTCTATATTAATATCTATCTACATATATATGTGTAGTAATTATTAGTCTGATTGGCTGAAAGCTTAGTTGAAAAATGAAAACTGATTTAATTTATCATAAATAACTACAAATAAAGAATAAAATTAACTGTTTTAAATCATTATATTCAAATGAATGAAAAGTGTCCTTTGAATTATACCAACTCTAAAAGCTCATAAGCCACATAAACAAAAGGAGCAAAACAGAAAAATTGTGCATAGTCGAAAAGAGACTGGAGAATATAATTAATTCAAATCTGCAATTTCATGAGAGGATCCTGAATAATAATATCCTTCTTTAGCAAAATGTATTTTTTATTTAACACAGAGGTTAAGATTTAAAGGATATGCATATCTTCCCCAAAAGTAAAAAAAAGTTCACTTGTTTATTTCATTGTTCATGATCAACTAAAGGAGGATATTCTTAGCAGCTTTCACATATTTTCAAATTTGAAGCAATGCTGAGACAGTCTATTACATTCTATATATAGTTAAGCACTTGCCAGTCCTGGTTATCCATCTGCATGAGCTTTAACTCTTTTTCTACTATCCTTCATCTTTCCTGGACATACATCCCAATGTTCCCTTATTGGACGTATATTAACTCCCCACAGGCCAGCAGAGAAGAAAAAATTAAGTGAGCGCCAAAATTGCACAACATTTGGACCACAAAATATTCCCATAATAGTAAAAGCTAATGGTTGATGCTACAGTGCAGGAAAATAAATGAATATTGAATCAGATAGTGGGTAGGCTCAAAACATTTCCTACACTGCTGACATAAAATGGGGACTGGTTGTCAGGTTGATTACCAACCTGTGGCTCTCGCCTAGTAGGAAGATGACGCACTTGTGAGCACTGCTTATGGCCCATCTCCTCTACATGCAAACAGCTAGGCAGACAGACCCCAAGCAAGGCCTTTTCTTTTCCATAGGCATTTAATATTCCTAGACAGACACTAAAGTGACTATCGCCATGCAATGTCAGAATGGATAAAGCTCTCATTAAGAATTTGTTTGAGCTTATTTTTACCCAAAGAACACACAGGAGAGATTTTGAATAGTATCAAGCTATACATGTTATGTGTCAACGGAGGATGAGCAACTTACTGGCACTTTTGCTAAAACATTTCCCCTTTATGATCGATAAACTTCATAGAACTAAGTATCTATAGTTAGAGGACTTTTCCCAGTGAGAAAAATTCTATTTTTATCAACCACTTTTATGTGTGTATCTAAAGAGAGATGTTTGCAAGTCTATAAAAAGTACCCTTGATCTTGATAGACCGTGCCCTCCTCAGAGTGAATAGGCTTTCAAGGAGATGGTTTTGTATTTGCAAATGAATGGCAGTATGTGTGCCAAATGCCCTCCCCAACCAGAAATGTAACAGGATGAGAACTATACTTCTGGAAGATTTCAAAACAGGTCAGTTCTCATTTACTCCTCAGCGGGCGCTGCTGAAAAAAAACTAGAAAAAATTAAGATGTGGCCATTAAACACAACAGACAAAACAATATGTATATCAATCAATGCCCAGAAATAGGCTTTGAAATGTTATTTATCACCCGTTTTCATCAAATATGCATTACTCTAATGATCAGCATATTATGAAGACAGGCATTTTGGAGACAAATTATACGATGGACTAAAAAAGATTGCCATCTTCTTGGCAAGGAAGGGTAGTTAAATTTTAAAAAATCGTATAATTGTTATGGGAAGAATCTGTATAAATCAAACATTTCAGAGAACAAATTTTATCTATCATGGCAACCCTCTCCAACTTTCCACACAAAAATCATATAAAGGTACATAATAAAGTTAAATTTTAGACTGTTACAGTCAAAAGCACACTTTGTCACTGAAGTTCAGCTCTATTTGTTTGAATGATGTTAGTGTGAATAGATTAAAATCACTGATACAAAAAGACTCTCTATCTATTTTCTAACACATTTATTGGTTGGCACCTGCAGCCCTGCAGTACTTCTTGAAAAGTCAATACAGAAAATCTAGTGCATGTTCTTCTCTCCCTTCATTAGAGAAATTGACAGGTGAGAGAAGCCCTCTGGTTGTCTGACATTCGTACAAGCCATGTTAACAAATAGCTCTCACCAGAGGCAGCCACAGGTAGCACTTTCCAAATTCTCAGCACCGCTTAGAAGTGATACCACAGTGCTGCGACTCCTCTGTCCATTAAAATTGCTAAATTAAAACTTCACAACTTGTCCAGTGTCCTGTGTTCTGTATCTGCTTTGTGCTCAACATTCTGGATGGCAAATTGCAGCCTCCTGCAGGGGCCAAGTATGTGATCCTATTCAGAGCTCTAATATTGATGTGCAGTTTGTTCCATCAGCTAATGGCTCGAACTGATTGCTGAGGATTAATGGATTCTGCGCCTCAGTTTTGGGTCTTTGCACTCTTGCTCAGTAATGGAGTTTCTAACCTCTGAGTGAGTAGACAGTTTCCAGATGTAGGAGAGGAAGGTGCCTGAGTCTGGAATATGCTGGAATAGACATAAAGAGTTCAA
Organism: Petromus typicus; assembly: GCA_004026965.1. NCBI lineage: Eukaryota > Metazoa > Chordata > Mammalia > Rodentia > Petromuridae > Petromus > Petromus typicus. The sequence goes on along the minus strand of PVIR01003924.1, from coordinate 69,588 downwards.
ATGGGTTACTTTTCATGAAAGAAGGATGAGAGCAAATGGAAGAAATTTTAGCACCTCAATCCAAGAAAAGCAATAGAGAGAATTATCAATGGGATTTCCAGTGACCACAGGGGGTGTTATAAAGGGGCCAGTGAAGGAGACTGGAAGAGAATAAAATCAAGAGGTTTATTTAGAACACGCTAGATTCTAAAATGTCATATTGCACAGAGTGAGCTAAGGAAAAGTAAAAATCTTAACCAAAGTAATTTTCCTTTCTCATTAGTATTATGTAATACACACACTTTATTTTTTTATCTTTATTGGTACATTAAATACACACATTTTATTTTTCAATTTCATACATTTTGATTCTATAAGTGTCTTGCTGCTGCTGCAAGGATCACTTGTCTATCACCTATAAACTCATCTGATATTTATTTGTTACCTCTTAAAGTTTCATCATAATCTATTTATTACTTAATTTATCCTTTCATGAAGCCCAAAATAAAATAGAAAGATCATTAAAATAGGCTCATGAAGGTCACTTCTATATAGAGGTATATTCTGCCTGAGTTTTGGAGGGAAAAACGTAAATCCAAGATTTAAATAAAGGAAGAACAATAATCCTAATACTTGTATTTTAGAAAAAGGACAGTGCCCATCCACTACAAGGAGATAGAACAGAGTGACTGCTAAAGTGAGGTACAGCAAGAGACATCAATTTGCTTATATGGCCGAGAGAGAATCAGGGCACAATGAACAGGACCTGTATGTTTGAAATAATTATATTATATGCATAAGCTGAATTTCAAATGCACCTATGAGACAGGATTATCAAGCATCTCAATAATACATACACACATATATATATATATAATATATATGTATATATACATATATATATATATATATATATTTACAAGGAAAAGTATATATATAAGTATATATATAAGTATATCTGTAAATTATATTCATATTGACAGAGAAAAAATAAAACCACTAGAGCTGTTAGTATTCTTCCTTATTTTAATCTTTTCCACACAGAGTCAAATGCAGAGCAGAAATGCCCCAACACTTTGTTCCCTGGCAAACTCTAAAGGCTACTGTGTAAAGGCATAACTGAGTGTGGGAGAATGATTCTATGGCAAGCGCCTCTTCCCTTAGGCCTCCCTAGTACTGCTGAAAGAAACACTATTGCTGCTGCACTTGAGTGGAGAGTGAGATCTACTGCCTGCCCACTGGACGCTGCATTTCCATCTAGCACAGCCACCTAACACAGAGCCCTTAAAGAAAATGCCTTGAAAAGCACAGTCATTGAAAACCCATATCTCTCCCTTAAGTGAAAGTGTAGAAGTAAGGAGTGCCAGATATGTGATGAGAACAAGGAGAAATAAGCGGGAGAAAAAAAAAACATTTAAAATAATTTTCTGAGAGTTGAGAAAATAGGAAAGAATCTTGAGAATTACAAACAGATTCTATGTGACTAGAAAAAGGATCATATTTATAAAACACAAACATCAAATTACAAGCAAGGAATAATGAAAGAAAAAATATTTTGGTGATTGAGCACATATCACGGAACAAGAGAAGGAGCCAGAAAATATGAGAGAGGAGAGAAGAACATGTGGATCATCTCGACTGCGCATATCCAGCTAGTGAGAATTTTGAAAAGCAAAAGCAAACAGAGAAGTGTGGGTATCTAAGTCACAAAAGAAAAGATTTCCCCAGAGCTCCAGACATATGACTTATGCTCAGACATAAGACAAACAGAAACATAACTGTGAAAGAAGTGCATGATGATCCTTATACTTTGAAAATTTCAGAATCTTGAGAACAGACTCAATAAGTTTTTTTTTTTTTACTATGTACATTGGTTATCTTCAAGAAAAGAGAGGCAGCTGGGCACTGGGTAACCCTTCAGCACATTGGATACAAGATAAAATGGGAGCAAGCATGCTTTCAGTGAAATGGAAAAAAAAATTTTTTTCTTGTATCATGTATGTTTCAAAGCATCAAATCAACAATTGTTATAAAGATTTAATGCAATCTCAATCAAAATTCCATTAGCACACCTAACAGAACTGGAGAAAACATTATCAAAATTCATTTGGAATCAGAACAGATGTAGATAGGAAAAACAATTCTGGGCAACAAAGGCAAGGTAGGGGCGAACACAATGCCTGACTTGATATTATACTACAGAGCTATTGTGATACAAACAGCATGGTACTGGCAAAAAGAAGACAGACCTGAGGATCAATGGAGCAGACCACAGGATGAGAAAACAGCGTCAAACACTGTCAGCCACCTTATCTTTAACAGAAGGTCCAAACACATTCACTGGAAGAAAGGCAGGCTCTTTAATAAGTGGTGCTGGAAAAACTGGCTTCCCACGTCCTGAAGATTAAAACTACATCCGTATCCCTCATTATGAACTAAACTAAAATCAGAAGCATCAAAGATCTAAATACTAAAACAGAAATAGTAAATCTGCAGGAAGATGAAATAGGTAAAACTCTTGAGGACATAGGAGTAGGCAAAAACTTCATGACCAAAACCCAGACCATATGGGTAACAATACAAAGAATCAACAAGTTGGATTTCATTTTATTGAAAAGCTTCTGCATAGCAAAATAATAACAACAAAGTGAATCCAATTATTACTCAGACAAAGGACTAATATTGAGCATACAGAAAATCAGACCTAGAATCAAAAAAATCAGACTTCCCAAATTTGAATATCCAATCCAAACTTTGGACATTTAAAATACAGAGACCCTTTTCAGATGAAGTACAAATGTCAAATAAATATATGAAAAATGTTTAATATCACTGGTAATTCAAGAGATGCAAATTAAAACAATGCTGAGATTCTATCTCACTTTTAGAAAGAATAGAAACTATCAAGAACTCAACCAACAGCAAATGCTGGCTGGGGTATGGAGGAAAAATAACCATTCTCTATTGTTTGTGGAAGAGTAGAGTGGGCCAACCACTTTGGAAATCAGTGTGAATATTTCTCAAAAACTTAAAACTAGAGATTACATTTGACCCAGCTATAACTCTTCTTGGGATCTTCTAGAAAGAATTAAAAGCATTATACCACAGAAATATATGCACCTTTATGTTTATAGTAGCAAAATATATAACAGCTAGATCTTATAAATAGCTCATATGTAAATCAGTATATGAAATGGATGAAGAAAATGTGGCATTTATACAATATGAAGTACTATTATGCCATACAAAAAGGATAAGCCTGAGCCATTTGAAGGAAAATGGATGCACAGTAAGAATATACGGTTAAATTATATGAATGAGACACACAAGTTAAAGATCACATGTTTTTCTTATGAGACACTGACAATATAAAAGCACAAAATAGATAACAGGAAGTAGAGAAACATGGCTCTTTTGAAGAGGAAGGGATCAAGAGATGAAGGGAAGGGAAGGAAGTGTGTTATGGGAATGTGTAAAGGGAAAAGGGATGTGTTATGCATACTGCCAACTCTCCACAGGAATGCAATCATTATGCAATGAAAAGATGTACTAGTACAAGCATAAAATTTGAAAAAAAAAAAAAAGAGGAAGAAATAGGATACAGGAAATAACGGGTCTAACCCAGTGTATTTATGAATTCCAAGCATACTGCTTATGCATTTTAGAGCAGAAACTTGTAAGACTCTATGTCTAGAAGTATCCACAGTCACAAAAGAAATGCAATAAAGGATGTGAGACAAGGAAAGTAGGATGAGGATATCTGGAAGGTAATTTACAGAAAGGGGGAAACCCGTTATGTAACAAAAAAGTACTTAAGCATCATTGGGAATATGAAAAAAGAATGTGTGCTTTTCGTACGTATTTGGTGGAAGCTAACTGTTAAATATATTCATGCATTCACTGAATGATTCTCTAAAAAGTACCATGAAAGTGATTTAGGAAAGAACAGGAGATTTCCAAACAAGGAATATCTAATCTTGACAAAGGAAAGAGATGATAAAATGATAGAAGGAATTACAAAAATTGTGGAAATAAGTATTTAAAAAACCACATAAAAAATAAAAGCCAAATTTTGAGGGGTTTTTTTTTTGTTTGTTTTTTAAAACATAAAGACTAGTAATATTATTTTCTTTTTTAATAAATTGATTTCATGAGTACATCTTATATATACATAATGATTACAATCAACATTGAGAACCTTACCTGTACATGACACATCTTAATTTTTATTTTTCCCATTCTCCTGCCTACCCTACAACCCCCAATCCCTATATACATAAAGTTTTGTTTCCTTTTTTAACCTATCAAATTTTTTTCTTTCCCTTCTTTACTTCCCTCTCCCCCCTTCATTTCCCTTTTTTCTTTTGAAAATTTTCTTTCTATATCATAATACTTACCCTAGATTTTGGAACTCACTAATATTATTTTATTTCATTATAATATTTATCTCTAATAACTTGAAATAAAAACTTTCAAGGTCTTATTTGAACTGTATGCATCTTTTAAGATGTTTCTTTAAAAAAAAACAACTTGTAAACACTGTATGTGTTCATTTTTATGTTTAAGACTCAAACACAGGCTTCAGGAATGACCCACACATCACCATCTCCATGATGTGGTGAATTGGTTCTTGGTTTGAAAAATCTTCCAAGTGTTTACCCAGAAATAAAGGTTCATGAAATTCTGACCATCACCATCAAAACTGCCACATTGTTACATGGCAACTCCCACAGCTTCTTTGCTTTTGTGCATGGGGTCATATCTTCAGATCCATTCTAAAAGGATGGTTCATTTCCTGTGACTGTTTTTACAGATTCCACATCCCAGAGAAGACAATGTCCCTGTATTGCTTCTTCAGTAAGTCCCTCAATGTCAAAAACATTACATTAATTTGTCCAAGAAAATATTCAGGTGTTTCATCGAACACCAGACTGAATCCGATGCTCTGGTCTCAGCGCTGTAGCAGATTTGGCAACTTTCATATCTGCTACAGTGTCACAGTGATTTTAGTTTTCTCTCCATCTTCCGGGGCTCTGGAGTCATCCTCGTGCTGTTGAGGGCTCCTGAGCAGCTCTGACTCGGTCATCTGTTCATCAAAATGGAGAGAACCTGCAATAGCAGGTGCTTCTGGCACCACGGTAGGACCCAGGGGCTTATTTCCTTCTTTGGAGCTCCTCTGTAGCTCCTCAGAGCTTATCAGTTGGAGCTTGCCACTTCTAAGTAATTTTCTCCTAGGTGACTTTGTTGTTTGTAGATTCACGGTGTCTAATTCAATTTTCAGTCTTTAATAATGTCTAATACGCCTCTTTTCACATTCTCTCTTATGGTGTCCTGGCTCTTGGGAGCCATGCCAGAAAGCTCATCAGCTGCTCCAGACTGTTCATCTTTTCTGCTGTAGATCATGCTACTGATGCTAAAATATCCTTGGTTACTTTCGGTTCTGAGTTCCAGGAGGAGCAACAAAAGTTAGAATTCTAATTGCAGATGCCTCCGAGATTCCAGAGTGTGAAGAGGTAAAAATGCTGTCACAATTGGGTATACATGGAGATTTTGGATAGAAACTGGGGTAATCAGAGTAAAGGGTGAATAGATTAAAAATTAGAGAATCAAATCAAGTCAATTATAAAGGGATAAAAGTGATGTGGGTAAAAAATACAGAAATCATTGAAAATAGAGAAATTTGTGAAAAGGAGATCAAACATATAGATAAGATTCCCCAAAGAAGAAACCAGTTAAATTAACAAAGCTTTATCATAAAGTTAGAGAAAGTTTGAATTGAAAAAAACACTCTGAAAGATTTTACCCAGAACAGTTATCACAGATCAATCCTATGAAATTATTGGACCCTTACACCAAAGAACCTGTGATTTCCCAGACAAGTACAAACAAAATATCTGACTGGGACTGCCCTGGCTTAAACCTATTGTTCTATCTAATTATTAGTATTATTCATTTTTATTTTCAAAAGCATCCTGGATTGCAGAGGAATTGCCAACATATGCCTGTCAGACAGAGCATCACGTTGTCACCAATCTCTTTATGAAAACAGAAGCCAGAGTCCAGGTAAGTATATTCACTGTATATTCTACAGAAAAAAATTAACCGGAAATTCTAATCTTAATGAAATGTCCTTCAAACTTAAAAGCATGCTTGTTTTGAATAGAGCAGGCTGGGGAATATTTTTACATGAACCTTTCCTTTAAAGAAGTACTGAAGAATTAGTTTCAACTAACACATAGATAATTGAAGAAACTGTAGCTAATGTACTAGCTCTCAGCATTGAATATATTTACTTGTACAACTGAGAAAAAAAATCTACTTAACTATAGATCTAAGACAAAACTAAAGGTGGAGATAGGAAAGACAGAATATGAAAATTATGTTATCTGAGAGTGAAAACATAGTACTGTATTATAAAAATTTGAAGGAACGAGAAGACAAAGTAGAATAAAGTTAAAGCTAAATAAGGTGGTTGTCTCTTATGTAATACTAGGGATATTAAGGAAAGAATATGATGAATTAAGTTCCAGAAATTTTAAAATACAGTATAAAAGTAGCATGTAGCTGTATAAGCCTGCACATGCCTGTCATCCCAGCTACTCTGTGGGTGAGGCAGAGATCACAAGTTTGATGCCAGCCTGAGAAACCCAATGAGACCTTGTGTCAAAACAGAACAAAAAGGGCTTGGTATGAGACGAGTGGTAGACCACTGCCTAGTCTGCATGGACCATGGGTTTAATCCCCAATAGCTAGATGATAAAAAGTGGAAAAAAGTAAGAATAGGATATAAACTAATTTTACCATGCTCATAAAAAGAATTGAGGGTAGATTTAAAATTTATCAAAACGTTTAAATACAAAAGCTATTACATATTTTAGACAGAATCAAAGGACTGAAGTAAACAAATATTTGCTTAAACAAAATAAATTCTTTTATACATATAATAATCTCATTACAAAAAACTCAATTCTGTATTTCAGAGCAAATACATATTTTTAAAAAATTAACCTAATGATCAGGTAAACAAAAGTGGACTAAATCATACAACAATAAAGAGTAGATAAAACAACTTTACATCAGACAAGGTAGAATTCAAGATTTAAAAGCAATAATAGCTACCAAGATGGCACTTCTAAAGAAAGGCACTTCTAAGGCTAGAGGAAGCTACTTTTTATAACACTGTAAGAATTTTCAGCATGTCAGCACCAAATAGCATGTAGTTAATTTTATTTAAAAAATTTAATTGATATTAGGTGGGTTAAAATACAATTTTAAAGAACAATTTTACCTGCCTAAACAAGCCAATCAATTTAGAAAAGAAAATACTAAAAAATATAAAAAGACTTCAACAACATAAAACATATTCAGTAAGAATAATCCTTTATATACCAAGCTTTGTACTATGAAATTGTGGAGAATTATTCCTTTCAAGGTTGAATAGGAAGCAAAAAGAAAAAATAAAGATGTGTATATATATATATATATATATATATAATCTAAAAGGAAAACACAATCAATAACTAACAAATTTTTTAAAACACAAACCTTTTTAAATGCATCAAATCAAGAGGGAAATAACAATTGAAATCACAGAAACTGTAGTGAACACAACGCGAATCAGAATCCATGTAAGAACAAAAGCAAAACCTGTGGGAAATTTTTAAACATAAGAATGAAAATGTGTATATCTGAACATCTAGCTGACTTTGAAAAAAGTCTTTCATCATCGAGTTTTTAGATAATGTTTATTGTTCCTCAGTGAAAGAAAGAGAAGAGCATTTTTCTTGAGCAAAGAGATGAAGTAGCAAAGAAAATGCCCCTACACAATGGACCTAGGAGTTCAGAGGGAAGAAAAGCAGTCTATCTCTACTTCCATGATCTTAATTTGTTACCAAATATGCAGGTTATTTTGAGTAAATGTTTTTAACAAAAGCTAATGAATATACTCAAATGTTCATATAACCCTCAGTATAAAAGTTGGATGAGCAGAAACTGACTGTGTTCACCACAAGTAAACAGCTCCAGTGTCAGTCATATAGATCTTATTAAGTGAGATATAAAGCTTTCTTATACAACAACATGGACGGTACCCAAATAGAAAAGTTAATAGAAGACATGGCATAGAAAATAATTACAGGAGGCCAGTAAATATATTTCATCTTCAATTTCACTAGTAATAATTACTTGTACCTACCTTTACTTATCCCTTTCGCATGCTAATCCAAACAAGATATAAAGTAATTAACAAATGCCAAATTTTATTTAGATGTGTAAATGTATAATGTATTTTAAGATGCTAATAGTGGTATTCCTACACCATTGGATTATAAATTGTTTATTTTCTTTATTTTTATAACTCATCCAAGTTGTCTATAAAGAAATTCTGGTTTTGGAATTTAAAAAGTAACATCTACAATGAGAGCTAAATACTTCAGTACTTTTCACTAAGCAACTGACAAAATACAACTGGTTAATAAAAAAAATTAAATATGATTCCTAGTTTTCAATCAGGTATATAAAAAGTTATAAAGACTCTGTTGTCCCAAATTTTTTTTTCATTTCCAAGTTTAAGGTAGGAAATAAAATATAGAAGCCAAAAGTTTGTAACTTTTGTTGACTCACCAGAGAGTTAGGGTCATGGGCAAATCTACCAGTCCAAGTCTCAGGGCACACAGCAGTCTGTTGGCAAAGAGTACATGAACACTTACTTCCCTAGGTACATGTTACCAAACACCAGAGAAAGGATTCATCTGTAACAGTTGATGCATTAGTAATGACAGGAGGAGAGCACAATTTTTGAAGTACCTGGGGGCTTATTTACATCAGATGTTTTTTTGTAGAATCTAACTTATATATTGAAAGGAAAATAAACTTCAATAGGCAAAGTAATTTTGAAAAAAGAGAATGAAATTAGAGGACTCACCTTGCCTAATTTCAACAGAAAACTACATTAATCAAGGCAGGATGTTGTGGGGAAAAATAGGTCAATTTTTTAATTCCAAAAATAGGTAAGTCCAGAAATGGGACTACAGAAACTACAGCCCACTAATTTTTGAGATTCTGATACCAACATGTACAAGATGACATGTTAAAAGTTAACCAACAATAACTAACTGGTTTCTTGCTATTTAGTGTTATAAGACCTATTTTACCTCCTCTCCATAACAAATACTGACATTATTTTAGTGTCTCTGCCAATCCTACTGGTAAATATTACAAACTAACTTAGATCAAAATTTGTTATAGTCTAAAAAATAATTATACATATCAGTTTGTTCTTGTCTCCTATCTAATAAAGATTTCATTATCCTTCAAGTAAAATACATTTTCTACATAATCACTAAATAGTAAAATTTGAATTTTCAAATAAGATTACAATGAGTAAGAGAATTTGTTCAATATCAGACTTACCAAAAATACCAAGGATACAATAGCTCGATAATAAACTGGAAAAAAGGCCATAATTTTCAACACACCTACTGCATCTCCTCAAATAGTTTCTAATGCAGCACGTGTGCAACAGCCCAGCTAAACATTAGGGTACTGATTAAGGCCTTTGCCTTTGTTCCTTAAACAGAAAAGAGCTGTTCAACCCTTAAATGAGTTGAATTTCTATCAAAATAGTATCTTATGCAACATGTCTCGATCAGCCATCACCACAAATCTGAGTCTGAGTTTCTCTGTCATAAAACAATTACTAGATCAGGCATATTCTACTAAGAGCTTCCAATAGACAAAGACCATCTCAATTTAATTATATTAATTTGTTAACTAGAATGTCTGTCATTTGTACAAAATCACTTTCTTTTTCAAGGAATTATCTTCCAAAATAAGAAAAAATGGGTACATTACTTGCTGCTTATACATTTTCATCTTATCAACCACCTTCTTATAGTTAGCATTTAAAAACACTATCCAGAAACTGTAAAATATACATTTTTAAAAGCATGTGGGCCATCAGTTGTATATAAGAAAGCTCTTATGGTGGCTCTAAATGTAATTTTAAATAAGAAAAAAGCTTTAATCACATTCCTAAAAAAAGATGTACAACCAATTTAAACCCAAAACAAAACAAATAAATAATATAAGAAGAAGACAGAATTCAATTTAGAAAAACAAATTAAGTATCATTAATAAAAGCAAATATTTGTTCTTAAACAATAATGATAAACCTAGTAAGACTAGAAAATACAAATTAGAGATTCAAGAACTGAAAAGAAATAATTATTTTAGGCACTATAGATAGAAGGTAAGAAATATTAAGACTTTATACTAATATATTGTATTCAACTACACAAAGGGAGTAGATAATTTCTCAATATCAGTTGAGATGAATTTCAAATAGTCCCATACGGAAAAAAAAAAAAAATTATCAAAGATCTCAGTAAAGTGAACTCCAGCCCAGATGGTTTAAGCAGTGAATTTTTAATAAATGGAATAAATAAGCATAACCCATTATCACAGTAAATAGAAAACAAACTATTTCAGAAAACAGGGGATCTTACTCTTCAGTATAATCCTACTAACAAAACCTGATGACACAAAAAATGAATATTGAAAACAACTTATTTATTAATATAAATATAAAATTCACATTAAAACCCTAACAACTGTATCTAGGGGTATATAAATAAAATGTATCAGTGCACATGTGTAGTTGCTCCCAAGGAAGCAAAAGGTCGAGTTGACATTCAACTAACTAATCAAGATAGTTCACCACATTAGAAAAAGACTCAGAAAGTCATCATGATACATGGAGAAAAAACAATTAACAAAAATTAATACATTTATTGTAAAAAAAATTAACATCCAGGAATATGCTGAAAATTCCTGTTTGATGAAAGTCATTTAAAGAAAACTATGGCTAGTTATTATCTTATCTATGAAATATGAAACACATTTCGTGATACAGAATGGCAAAAATGTCAGGTTTAACCCTTTCAATTCAGCACTGAAAAGTCAGCATCCTAGTGTGACAAAGCAAGTAATGAGGGGCAAAAATATTGAGTAAATTAGCCTTAACATATACAGCTCTCTACATAAAAAAATATAGAGGAGTAATCAGCCATAGTGGGACTTACCAAGGAAGGGCCTCATAGAAGGAAATCACGAGCTCAGGAGTTCAAGGCCAAGCCAGGCAGCCCAGCAAGATCCTGTCTCTAAAAACTAAACTAAACTAAAAAAAAAAAATTATATGAATATATATATATATATATATATATATATTTAAAAGTAAATTTTATGAGCCTTCAGGCTGTTTCCTAGATTTAGCTATCACAAACTGAGCTGCTGGGAACATGGGTGCACATAATATCACAGTGATAAGAATCTTTTGTGTATACACCTAGCTAGGAAATAGCAGAGTCGTATGGGGCCTGTAATCCTCTCCACACTGATTTCCATGGTGGTTACACTGGTCTACATTCCCACCAACAGTGGAGGAGGGTTCCTTTCTCCCTGCCAGTATTTGTTGTTGGTTGACTTTATGATAGCAGCCATTCTTTGTGTAGTGAGATAAAATATGAGTGCTGTTTCCATCTGCGTCTCTAAAATGACCAATGATGGTGAACATTTCTTCATGTGTTTCTTGGCTGTTTTTATTTCTTCATCTGAAAAGTGTTCATTTTAGATGTGCATTTTTGAATTGGGTTTAAATGAGGGGGCTGATTTTTTAAAGTTCTTTATATACTCTAGATAGCAGTCCTTTGTCTGAGAAACAACTGTTAAAATTTTTCCCCTTATTGTAGGCTGTCTTTTTGCTCTGTTTGGTGGTTTCTTTTGCGGTGCAGAAGCTTTTTAAAAAGATGAGATCCCAGCTGTTTATTCCTTCTGCTAGTTTCCTTGCTACAGTTTTTGTTCATAAAGTCTTTCCTTATTCCAATGTCTCCAAGAATTCTACCTATTTTCCAGCAGATTAAGTGTTTCTGTTTTAATATTAAGGTCTCTAATTCACTTCAACCTTATTTTAGTGCATGGAAAGATAGGTCCAGCTTTAGTCTTTAGCAGGTTAAAGCCCAGCTTTTCCAGCACCATTGGTTAAAGAGGCTATCTTTCCTCCACTGAGGGTATTTAACTCCCTTGTCAAAGATGAAGTGGCTCAGTATGTCTGGAGTTGTTTCTGGGTCTTCTGGTCTGTTCCACAGGTCCTGCATCCTGTTGTTGTTGTTGTTGTTGTTGTTTTCTTTTCTGCCAGTACTGTGCCCAAATGCCCACTAACAGGAGACCAGATAAAGATGATTTTTTTAAAATAAAATGGAGTATTACTCTGCCATAAAGAATGAAAGTTTGAGTCACTTATACTCAAATGGATGTATCTTGAGGATACACTCCTAAGTGAAATATACAGGACACAGATGTTTAAATACTCTCATTTCTCTGGCATGAGAAACTAAATGTGTAAATAAGTTCTAAAATGTATGATAGGTATTGTGAAACAGGAAAAAAAATGTTCAAAAAATAGGGAAAAGGGGAGAGCAGGGGTAAATAAAGAAGGGAAAGAAAAAACTGATGGTAAAAAAATAAAAGGAAACAAAGCCTATCTAATATAGGGGTAGTGGGTTGTGGGGATGGTAGGGGAATAGGAAAAAATAAGAATTAAGATGTGGCATGTACTGGTACAATTTCTCAGTGTTGATTATGATCATAATGTATATATAAAATGTACCAATAAAATCAATTAAAAACTAAATAAAATAAAAGTAGATTTTAAAAATGCAAAGGAATCTACAAGGTAACTATTCTAACAAATAAACAAATAAAGGTATAAAACAAAAGGGAAATATTCTAAACCTTGTTTTTCTAATATTAGAATTTTTAAAATATTCAGCTTATAAAAATTTTTTATAATAATTTTAAGTAGAGTTAAATTCTAGTGTACCATTTCTTTAGATGAGGTAACACTGTTAAGATGTAGTTCTCAGTCTAACTTAACAGATCCAATGTAATCTTTATAATGTCAGCATGTCTTTATAGATATAAATAAACTATCCATAGCTTATATGAATGTAAGACACATGAATCAATTTAAAAATCTTGAGGAGAAAAGATAAAATAGGATTCAAATTAACTAACTGACTTCAAGATCTATGAAAAAGCTTATAGTAACCAACATATATATGATCAGCACAAGGATAAAATACAATATAGAAATAGATGGACATTTATATGATTGATTTTTACAAACATCACAAAGCAATTGAACTGGGAATGAAATGTATGTTCAATAAATGTTATTGAAAATTTAAACTCACTCCTTATGACAAAAAAATTTCATTTAAGATGCACCATAGTCTCAAACCTAAAGTTTAACATGTTTATGCCTCTGGAGAGAGAGTAGAATACCTCTATCACCTTGGATTTGGCAGGTTTTTAAAAAATAAAAACAAAAATTTAAAAATTTGTTGAGAAATTAAGTGAGCAAACCATAAACTGAGAGAAAAATTTGGCAATTCCTATATCTAACCAATTGCTTTTGTCTAGACTATATAAAGAACTACTATAATCTATTAATAACATAATATAAAATTTGTTTAAACATAGGTAAAAGATTTTAACAAAAACATAAAAATGGTTGATAAGCAAGTGAAAATAATATATTTTATTTGTTATAAAACACAAATTAAAACCACAATGAAATATTGCTATATACACTTCACTGACTTTTTTTTTTAATTGCCAATAACATTATGGCAAAGTTGTAACAATTTTAGATGTTGCACACTATGGTAGCAATATATAATGATGTAACAAGTTTGGGAAATTTTTTTCAGTTTCTTGCAAAGTTAAACATAAACTTTCCCTACTAACCAACAATTTTACATGTAGATACTCTTGTAAGAGTAATTAAAACATATATCCACAAAACAATTTTACAAGAATATCTATAACAACTTTATTTATAGCAGTCTCAAATTAGAAGAAGCCCAAATAGCTATCCACAGGGGAATGCATTAACAGTTGTGCTATATTCAGATAATGCAATAACAAAGAATAAACAACTGTGAATGAATCTTGCCTATGCAATACTCTGAGTGAAGAAAGCCAGTCACAGAAGAGAATATATTTCCATTTATATGAAGTCCTAGAAGAGGCAAAATTAATCTATGGTTTTTTAAAAAATCAGAAAGAAAGTGATTGCTTCTGGAAAAGAGATTGACTAGGAATAGGATGAGGAAACTCTTCAAATAGTGTTGTCTTTCCAAATAGGGATGTTCGTACATTTAGAAAAATTTACTGAATTGTGCTTTTGAGACATGTGCAATTTTCTGCATGTTCATTTTAACTAAATACTATAAACAGATATTTAATTCTAGTTTATAGATTTGCTTTTATTTTTACAGTAGGATGGGTTAGCAAGTTAAAAACTGCATAATATATACATGAGTGTGAGCCAAAAAAGAACTATACAGAGAATAACAGCAGCTACATTTCTTTATGAAACCTAAATTCGAGAAGGGAGTTAGGAACAGGGAAAGACTGGAGTGTGCTCTACAGGGTTGGACTGGAATCGGAGGTACCTATGAAAATCTGGACATAGAAATGAATATAAATAAACGTGTGTGCACTCATGTACATATTTTATAGAGAGATGCATAATGTGCTGTATATGTATCTACTGTGTGTCTACCAGTGTGTGCGCATATGTATATTCATACATATATATTTTTTAAACAAGCTTTTGAGGGCTCTTAGCAGCAGTGAATCAACAGCAGCAATGAACATAATTGGAACCCCAATTTTAGTTTTTAAAGTCCACTCTGTGCTAAGCTGAAGCAGTGATTTTGGAGGAAAAGCCTAGAATATCTTTTTGCACCATAAAGTAAGAAAGTGTTCAAGGAATGCTGGAAACATATAAAAAGGATACAGAAGCCAGTATAAAACTTCTCCCACTGGCCAAATTTTACTGTTTGAATATTAAAATAAATACAGACTGAAATGGCTTATGCCATTTTTAATAAAAATGCAAAGTTCATTTAGGTATCAAAAATGTCAAGGTTAAAAAAGACAAAGAAAGAATAAGGAACTCTTCTAGCCTAAACTGGCATGACGACTAAAAGAAATACATGATTTTATAGGTTAGGGGAGGAAAATGAAAAACAATTTGACTATCCCTAGGGTTTTTTGTGGTCCAATCAAAAACTAGAGTGATTTACCCATTCTCAGTTAAGGTCAAACAAGAACAAGCTCGTCCTTCTTATTTAGTCTTTCATACAATGACCAAGTGTCCTGTCTGTAACCTATTGAATTATATGCTTGCCCTACTGTCTGATTTTCTTCAGCAACAGAAACTCACAGAAATCATGTTGTGGGGTTATGAATTTAATTCTTAGCACCAAAAACATACACGTACTACATACAGGCACACACACACACACACACACATACACACACACACACACACACACATACTGTTGTGTTATTGACAGATTGATTTTTAGATGGTTTGTAATCAGAGACTCATGGGAAATCTATCTATAACCACTAGAAGCCACTTTTCCAATGTTTGTGGCAATTACAGAACATGACTGTGAGTAACGCTAATCAACTGTATATGTGTGAACACACAGAAACCTACATATACACATATGCCAAACGAAACAAAAATAACTGCTGCTGACTCCTCCGGGCAATGAGTCTTCAGGAATTCCTTTTCCTAACTTGTACCTGCTTACATGTCTGAAACGTTATAAAAACAATTATTTGACCAGAATAGAGTATGACTAATAAATTAATACAAGATGCTTTTACTTGTAAGAAGTACAGATTGGCTTCTTTTCACGTGTAAATCAAAAGTCTTCTGGGAATGCAAACATCTATGTAGTATTCTCCGAGCATTTGGAGAAAAGCACTGGTTTGCTAAAAACCTGGCACCAGGAGAAACAGGCTGTTCATAGACAGAAGACAAAGTAACAAAAAGACAAAAGAACAGAACTGATGTGTGTGAGGAGGCGGCTGGAGCCTCAGCAAGCACCCAGCCTGGAGGAGGAAGGCAACAGGCTGTGCTAGAGTCTTAGCAGAGAAAGACTGCAGGGAAAGTGGCAGGCACCTTAACATGCAGCCCCAGGAAATCATCCGAGGTGATCTGCTGAAGTCAGCCGGCTTGGTTTGGAGAGCCTCCAGTTCAAGGAAAGGACTCTCCTCTTCCTTCCTCCTATCATTCCTGAGTGGTGACCACTAAAGTGCTGATTGCAAAGAGGCTGGGCGTTTTACTATCAATTAAAATATGATCCTTATATTATGGAGCCATTAAATTCTACCACTCATTTCTAATATTAATGGATCTGGGAACTTAGCACTTTTAGTTATAATTTCAACATTAAGGCTTATATTTTTAGCATGAGATATCTATCCTTAAGAAGACATTTTTAATATCACATCTAGAGTATCTATGATGTTAAAAATCTTACTTTAAAAACAGAATACAAATAATGTTACTATTTTATTCTTTGTGTTTTCATTTAATGCATATAACTTAGAATTTCATGCATAATTATTTCCTCACCCAATTTGCTCTTGCAGAAAAGCTAATAAAATAAAATTAAGATGAAATAATAAAGTTAGTATATTAGTATACTTATTTAAATGGGAGATTATGATTTCCTTGAATCCATAGCATTAATACTGTTATTAAATAAAAACATAGGGCTCAGAACTCAATTTAATCCAAGAGATGGTCACTGAAATTTAAGAGGCCATCTTAAGAATTTCATAAAACATCACACAGATACACACAATGACACAAAATTGTCAATGATATCACAGCTAGCAGACATTGCAGTAAAGATTGGGGAAAATTTAACAATATTTACAATGTACTTAGCATTGTAATAGCTCATTTCATCTTTACCCAAACCTCCTGATGTTGCATTTCACAAATGAGCTTTTGGGCTCAGAGAAGGAAAATCATCTGCTCAAATGCAGAGCTAGGCTTTCAAGTCTCATCTGTTTCTGATACTTGTGGATACGTTTGTTTAAACTGTTAAAAAGAAAGATGCCATAAGAATATAAATAAACAGTTTTTAATTCTACTTAGGAAACTTAAGGAAGGTTTTTCAAAACAAAGGGCACAAGGGTCTTGTTAAAAATTATTATGACTTAACCAGTAGGGAAAGAGGAGAACTGCTCTGCATGTGAGGAAGCTAAAGGCACAAAAAGAAAATAAGATGAGCAACAGCAAAAGAGGTTCCCAGGTGAGTGAGCCCCTGACTTAGTGAGGAGTGGGGAGGTCCGTGGGTGAGCGTGGTGTGGAGTGACATGTATTTTCAGAGTGGAACATAAAACATGATACTGCAGCTGAGGCAGTGTTGGTTAGGAATCTGGGTAGCAACCTAGCTCTGTGGAGCTACCACCACTTAGAAGAAAGATTTATGTTATTATCTGTTATTTCTTTTTTGTAAGAATCTCATGACTTATGTCTTATACTTTAAATAACTACTTTGAAGACAATGATCTCCAAAGTAGTAACTATTAATATTCTTTTAGATTATGAAGTTTTGTTTTATTTCTAATAAAATTAAAAAGAACTTTAAAAATGAGGAGGCTGATGATTTGCCTTGGACAATTGTTTGCCTTGGACAATTGACCAGAGCAAGGATCAGTGGGACAAGAGCCCAGGCAGGTAATGAATGGGATACTGGTAGATTCAGTGACCAGCAAGCTATTAGCTATATTTTCTCGAATTCAACTTGCCAGTGTGGATTTAGTAGACTATGGATAATTCAAAGCTGATCTAAGGTTTCTGGCTTCGGTGATATTATTCATTAAAATAGGGAGCACAGAATGGAAAACAGGTTTGTGGAGCAAGATAACACACAGAAATGACTAATTTACAACAAATTATTACATCAAGACATTATTGTTACCTGATTTTAATGGTAAAAAGAAGATAATTGGACACAAGATGAAGAAAAGAAAATTATGCTTTTGCAGCATGTGATATGTATAAACCCTTGGGAAATTTTGAAAACTCTATAATAAAATGCTTTATACCTAAAGGTTAAAAAAATGTTTTTCAACAACACAATTATTTGGGGGAAATTGTTTTACTTTTTGTTGCTTTTTTTCCCTCTGCATGCTGGTAAAACTGTTGGCAATTAATTAATGTCTTTTGAAGTTACAGTCTTCATGAACAGCTAGAAAACACAGTGGGAAATATTTTGAAACAAAACATTAATACAAACACATTAATAGCCCCCTGATTTGCAACCCATGACTTTGGGCTGCCTGAAGCTTTCCCACGGAGGAGCTTGCAGCTTTGAAGATACTCTTAAAATAACCCCCGCTGACCCTGAGTTAACTGTCCCTCTTCAGAGAGGGTTTTTCCTTAGCAAAGCGGGCTCAGGTGCCAGAGGAGCAGAGGCTTTCCACTGTGGTTCACACACGAGAGTCCCACAAGCAGCACGGCACTGTATTTATAGGCTTCCTGATGCCCTCACACTCTGAACCTTAGCAAGGAGGAAAAAGTCAAAAGCAAAACAAAAAAGCAACATAATAAGGTAAAAGGTATATAAAATTACAATTTGCATCAGTCTTGTACTTTCTTCATGCTGTCCTCATTTAGCCTAGAAAGGTGTTGGGTAGTCTTTGGAGTAGTGCACTATTGCTCTTTCTGAAAAAGAGCAGCTTCCTGAAACTGGGTTAGTGCTGAGTCCTAGACATCGCTATTCTGTCTTCATGAAGCTCTGAGAAACCCGGTGCAGCGTGGCCTTCTTGTGTCCTGTGTGAAGCCATACTTGTTATTGCTTACAAAGTGATTCTTTGATATTAGAGATACCTCACTGATTGAGTGTCACATAGGTTTTCAACTTACATCTGTTTCAACTTGCCTCCTAATTATATTCCTTTCAAGAGTTAACTACCATTTATTTGCTAGGTGATCCTGGTTAGCTACAATAATTTCTCCTTTTCTTAGTTCCTTCATTTTACATATATTTTAATAGTAGTGATTTCAAAGTTTTATCAAAAAATTAAATTACTGAATATGCAGAAAGCCTTTCAAATAATATCTGGTGTACATGATGAATGTGCAATAGTTCTTAACTATTATTTTATTTTATGTATACACAATAACTAGAGATTAACATTACTAAGAACGACTCTATTGAAACAATAGAAGAACTGGGAGAAAATGTGACATGATATGACATGACGAAATATAAGATGATATCTCACAAATAAAAATAATATCATCTTATATCTATGTATCATTTAACATTCATCAGATACTTTAAAATCTGTAGCATATTAAGACATTTGTTTCCATAACGCTATATAGTATATATTCTTGTTGGCATCACATGAAGAAAGTAAGGAAAAGGCAATTTAAGTAGCTTGCTCAATATATTCAGCTAATAAGGGACACATGTGGAGTCTACACATGGATATTGCTCTATAAACATGGGATTGTTTACTTGTGGTTTTTTGGTCAAATGTTAAATCCTGTGGCTTTTGTTGTTGATCCTTACTTTAAAAAACATTCAGCTCAGACACACCACAGTACCGGGTGTAGTGGCTCACACCTGTAATCCCAGCACTCAGGTGGCAGAGGCAGGAGGATTGCTGTGAGTTTCAGGCTGAACTCAAGGCCAGCCTGAACTACAAAGCGAGACCCTGTTTCCAAAAGGGAAAAAAATTATATATATATATATATAATATATAAACATATATTATATGTTTATATATACATATAATATATAAATATAATATATAAACATTGAGCTCAAAAGGACAAATGACAGAAAGGAAGACAGAACAGTGACACTACTACATTCTTCTGCAGTACCATGAGCACTGAGTGGGTACAGAAACAGGTCTCCAACATCATCACTGAAACTGGGAGGTTTCATGTGCTGCACACAAAACTGGGATGGAGGCTGGACTCTGAGTGATATGATCAGGGGCTAAGCAGTCGTGAAGACCCTGAAAACTTTCAAACAACAGTAAAACTGTGGAGAAATAAGATGAGACTGTGGAGAAAATGCAATATACAGAGCAGAACAGTGGGGTAGCTGGGTGGGAAACAGCAAAGAAAGAGAAATGACTTTTTTTGTGAAGGCCTAAAGTTTTACAGGTGATAAATGTAGAGTATTGTTTAGGGTAGAAGAAAAGGTAATGTAGTGCCAGAACTGGCAAACTATGCTCCATGGGCCAAATATTGATTCATATTTGTTTTTGCATTGAGCAAGGAGGTAAAAAACACAAAACAAAGAAGAATATAAGAACATATTAAATGAAAAATATATAAAATTTGTTTTTCAGTCTACACAAATAACATTTATTGAGACACACAGCCAGGGCCCTTTTTATACAGTGTATCATTCATGTCTGCTTCTCACTAAGTTGCTGAGTGAAGTGGTCTGAACAAAACCTTCCATATGTCCTATTAACCCCTTCACAAAGAATGTTTGTCAACTTCTGAAATTGTACAACTGAAATGGATTAACTCTTTTTTTTTAATTTATTTTTTATTTTTAATTTTTTTTAATTATCTTTATTGGTACATTAAATATACACATCATGCTTGCACTCCATAATGGGGATTTGTACCAGTATAAGACACAACTTAACTCTTTTTAAAATATTTTTTAATTGTGTGATGAAAAAAGGTTGCTATATTTCTCTGGTTTTGGTTTCTTCCTATGTAAAATGAGATAGCTGACACCTTACTCCTGGGGAGTCTGAGATGACTGGGACAGATCAGGGACCCTATTATAACCTGTCTTCTTCAAACACAACTATCTTGTATCTAATTCTAAAGAACATTTCAAATAATGAGCAACTATTGCCAAAATGAAAACGAGGTTTACACCAATGAAAGGGCCTCTGTGATTCAAAGTAGGCCTAGTTTTGCCCTCCAGCTTTTCTACCTGGTCCTATTCCCTTGCTCCATGCAGTCCTTTGAGTTTTCACTTCAAACTCTATCTTGAGTCAGGGAGGCAGGTTCACTTTCTGCAGTCTACAGTCCTTTTTTAATGTTCATACAGTAATGGTAGAACCTTGTGAGAGAAAGAGAGAGGGGGAGAGAGGGAGAGAGAGAGAGAGAGAGAGAGAGAGAGAGAGAGAGAGAGAGAGAAAGCAAGCCCTTGTCTAATTTGCCCTGGCTTTAAATTTTCTAAATGTATCATGAGGAAACAGTGTATAGCTTCTCAGGCAGAAAAGGACAGGAAACAAGATCTGAATTAGCCCCTGCATTTCAATCCCTTTATGCAAGAAAGAAAGGCTACTGATTGAGCTTTTTCCAGAGTAAAAGATTCCACCCATGTGGTTGGGGAGGGGAATTCAGGCTTGATATTGAAAATCTTTTTTTTTTTTTTTCACTTTTACATTTCATTGATATTCTGATCAACCATCACTGGGTGTTTGTTTCCATTCAATCACAATAACTTTACTCAAATTCCACTTGTTTGTAAAAGATATTTAAAAAACACTATTCATCCTTTGGCTCTTTATAGGTGAACATCCTTATGAATAACAAAAGTTTTAGAAGATAACAGTCCCCCCACCGCAGTGATTTTGCATTAGCAACTCTATTCATGTTATATTTCAATCTGACTTTCACATAGAAATGGCAAAAATACAACTTTACAGTTCAAAAAAAATGCTTAACTTGGCTTATCAAAAATGTATAGAACTTCCCCAACATCAAATAACTCTTAGAATACTACAGGTTGGTGGGCTAAATATAAATGAAATAAAGACACACTCAAAGCATACCTGGATGTAATAATTAAAACATAAAAAGATTCTAGGCCAAAAGTATCATAACCTTGCAAGTCTGAGAAAGTTATTAGAGGCATTTTGCTACACACATTGCAAAAAGACTCTTTGTCTCTTGGAACTGTTCATGGCTGAGTGCGGGTGGGGTCCTGGATGAGGAGATAACACACAATATTCTTGATGCTATGGTTTCAAATTGAAATCACTTGCTATGCTCCTTTTCACATGTGCTCATGTGCTTTTGCTCTGAGCTATTAAACACTGGCCAGGGCAGAAGCAGCTGCACTGCACTGGGGTGTGAAATTATCCTTAAGCATATTCGGTAAAGGAGTTAAGTTTATTTATTGTCATCACCAAAGTAATTACAAGGACAGTGCAGAGACAGAATGGACAAAATAAAAATTTTTTGTTTCTCTCTTTGTAAATATATATTCTGCAATAGTATTTACAATGAATTTTAATAAAAAAAATTATTAAAGATTTAGAACATTTAGAAATTTAAAGTATATTTTAATTTTATCTCTTTTCTTACCACACTTTCTAGCCTTTTTAAAAAGAATTACTATGAAGTCTCACTTACCCATACTTCAGAAAATGGCATTAATGTCATTAGAACAGTCCCACAATTTAAAAGGAAATGAAAAGTAGATGTGTAGATTGGATCCAATCGTTATGAAACTCTACCAACCATTTCTGCAGTGAAACACTGCTCAGTGGTTCATTCAAATACAACTTTGGGGTTGATCTAAAGCTCAGTATGGAAATTATAACAATGGATTAGCCCCTTGAATCAAATTTTTCTTATCTCAAAACAAAAATAACTTTAGGGAAGGAACTTATTTCTCTCAGAGTTAAGAAAGATTCTTTTAGTGACACACTGAAAAGGCACAAGTAGGAAGAAGCCAGGAATGAAAAGGCAGCTTCAATCTGATCCTGTCTCAGTTTCTTGGTTTTCTTTTCTCACCTATAATTACAGCTGCCCTGGTATTCTGGAATCATAAAATGTTTGACCTGCTTTCATTTCCGTTACAGATTTCTCTTGATGCTTTTATTAAATGCATGTGAATACAAGTAAAGTGATCACTCCAAGGTTCAGAGCAATGGCTTCTTGTGCCTGAGTCCCTGTCCCACAAGATACTATAAACAGAAGCATAATTATTTCCTTCTTGGAGGAAACAGAGGCCCTGCAAGGTTAAGCACCAACATAGGTGACCTAAATAGACTTCATGGCTGTGCACTCCCTTCTGAAACAGTCTGTAACACGAGATCCTGAGGGCACATGGAGAAGCTTCAGAGTTCCCTCTGATTTTTTTTTTATTGTAACTATTTTAAATGGTGCAAATTCTGTATTGTTTCTCTATGTCTGGTAAGTTTGCATGGGTTTGCATTTTAAGGATTATCTTTAAAGTTATTTGGAACATATGATCACATTATGTATCACATGGATGATAATGTTTAAAAAAAAAAACTGCATCAGAGTCAGGGTCCTCATTATTTTACCCTGTTCTCTGTTCAAGTCATTATTTTCAGAACACTCAGATTTTTAAAAAAGAACATCAATTTCCTAAGCAAATCCTCCAGTGATTTCCCATTACCAATCAAAGAAAATTCAAACTCTTTACTTTGCTTTATGACATTTGGTCTAACATAACCCAGATCTTCTTTTCCAAACTGCTTTTCACTTCCCTTCAGTGTCCCCTGTTCCCCATCTCCATCAGAAAGCTTCACGAGGGGAAGCTCCTTAGCTGGACTGTTTCTCTCCAATATCTCTAAAAGTACCTTAAATGCAAATAACTCGAAACACAAATACTTTTGGAGCAATGGATGCCTACACTGGTGTTCAGTATGGCTATTCAATGCAGTGAGAACTTGGGCAACGCAAAACAACAATAAAATAAGCCAAGTCAACTAAGCAAATGATGTGAGATATCAAGAAAAACTCAAATTGTGGCATGTGACACTGACTGGATAGATCTTTCCCAGGAATTTAGACAGGAAGGGGTAGGAAACGTGGGTCTTCCCACATACCCAGTGGTATGACATGCTAAAGAAAGATTCTTCCACAGCCACGGAGCAAACACTGCTTTAATTTCTCAAAATAGCACATTAGTCATGTTGCATTAAAATTGCTAATTTGAATGTGTTTTTATATTTTCATTTGAATTCCATTTGAATCTAATTAAAGTATAATTGTACATTTTATATAAATATATGCATTTATACAAATTATATATTTATAGATTTTTATATTACACATAAAGTAGGATTTATTTATAAATTTTAGATGTATAAATTATGAAGCATAATGAGCTTCCACATGGTTTCTTACAATGTAAACTATCCTCGGACACAAATAAACAGATCCATGTATCACACAACTCTCAGATATATTGCTTCAGTCCACATTGTCTCCCACTTTACGCTTATAAAATGTCATTTAAAATCAATTCATTGATTTTATCAATCAATCAATCATTCATCAAATCATTTCATTAATTATTTAATATGAACTGTGATTGAAGTATATGCATATAAATAGTTTGACAGGAAGGACTTTTGTGTGTCTTAAATCATCCTACTAATTTATGATAGATATCCCAGGAGGGCAAAAGTTTTACCATGGATTAGATCAGCAGTTCTCAAAGAATTGTGTGCAACCACATTTCTCGGGAATCTTAGAAATGGAGAAACTTCAGAAAGTCTTAGGCTTATCTCAGACCTGTACACCAGGAACTGACCAGGTGGGGCCCAGGGTGTATTCCACCTCGAGGGGGATTCTAACATTTCCTCACCTTGTTGAGATCACAGGAGTAGATAACTAATCACCACATTAAGAGTTTCACCACACAGCAGCAAAATAGGTTTTCCCTTAAAGGCTGACTTTATAATGGAGTTTTTTTTATAACATAAAATAATGTTGCCCTTCAATATACATCTTGTCCTCCTCCTCCTCCATCTTCTCTTTTCCTTCTTTTGAGTGTTAAAGGTCAGTGCAAATCAAATAATCAAAATACCTCTGGAATAAAGGGGCTATATTTACAAAATCCCAGTAAAGCAATAATTTTAATTACCTGCTACAATTAAACATTTAAAACACAACATAAAGCCACTAATTCCACCTGTTTCCCTCTGCCTACCCCCAAAGAGAGTGGGCTTCATACAGAATTCCAAACAATCTTCAAAATCAAGTCTGGAAAGTGTCCAAAAGCCATTGTGAGATTTAGAAATCCACCTAGGAACCGCATGTTCTGGCTACCTTCCTGTCCTCCTGTTTACTGATTATGGCCTCTGGAATTCTTGGTGTCTGTGACTCACGTACAACAGACATTATTAAAGCCAGGAAAATTCCAAAGGGAATGATTTCAGTAAACTTACAAATTTATTTGTAAGACAAATCTTCGTTTGTCTTGCATTAGTCTGTGGGAGAAATGCAAAGCAATTTTCTTAAGAGAGATCAGAAAAAAAGACTAATTATCTTGCTTAAAAATATTTAAAATAATAAGCTGTTTCTCTATAAACACATTTCATCATTGGCCTCTGAGAGAGTTCTTGTGTTGTTTAAACCAACAACAAAGCTTGTTCTCTAAAGGAAGATCCCATGTGACCCAACAAGCATTCTAGGAGACCAAAACAATGGGTCATGTGTCTCGGAGTTTGGGTATATCAGCTGTAGGGGGCTTGGCACCAAGGAATGCATTTCACACCAGGTCTCCTGACAAAATTATCAGCTGGGAGAGAAAAGTGGTTCCTGTTGAGCCTACTCTCACAACACAGCTAGGAATCTGCAGCAGCCTCTCCAAGGAGGCTACATGGGTTGAAAAAACTTGCAGAAGGGAAGAAGTAGTGGAGAAGAAAGGAAAACTAGGTCTCTTACCTCTAAGCATGCGTCATATCTATGAAGAACACTCACACTGTATGAGATGAAGCTTTCTGGTTGTAACCTGTTTAACTTCAAGACAAGTTCTTTGTCTTCTAATACTTTTTTTTTTTTTTTTTGAGACAGGGTCTTGCTTTGTAGTTTAGGCTGGCCCTGAGCTCAGTCTCAAACTCACATCACAGCAATCCTCCTGCCTCTGCCTCCTGAGTGCTGGGATTACAGGCATGAGCCACAATGCCCAGCACTGTGGTATGTGGTACTGTTTGCTGCTGGGCGTGAGTCTCCACACCCAGTATTGTGTGTGAATACTGGGGGATTGAACCCGGGCCCTTATGCTTGTAAGACAGGAGCTGGAGGATTAACGGAGTAGACTAGAAGATCCAGAAACTACTCCAGATACACTCAGCCACTTCATCTTTGACAAAAGAGCCAAAAATCCTC
The DNA here is from genome assembly GCA_004026965.1 of Petromus typicus. NCBI lineage: Eukaryota > Metazoa > Chordata > Mammalia > Rodentia > Petromuridae > Petromus > Petromus typicus. Next base: position 43,577 of record PVIR01003924.1, on the reverse strand, counting down.
AATGGAGGAAAGATAGCCTCTTTAACCAATGGTGCTGGAAAAACTGGGCTTTAACTTGCCAAACACTAAAACTAGACCTAGCTCTTTTACTGTGTACCAAGCTAAAAATCAAAGTGGATAAGAGACCTAAATATTAAAACAGACACTCTAAACCTGCTGCAAAACAGGTTAGGTAAAACTCTTGAAGACACTGTCTTCAAGTCTAGGGAAAGACTTCTTGAACAAAACCTCTATAGCACAGGAATTGGCTGAAGAAATCAGCAAATGGGACCTAATTCTTTTAAAAAGCTTCTGCACAGCAAAGGAAACCACCAACAGAGCAAAAAGGCAACCAACAATGTGGGAAAAATCTTTACCAGCTGTTCCTCAGACAAAGGGTTACTATCTAGAATATATAAAGAGCTCAAAAAAAGTCAGCCCTGCTAGGTATATACACACAAGAATTAAAAGACTCATATTACAGTGACATATGTGCACCCATGTTTATAGCAGCCCACTTTGTGATTGCTACATCAAACTACCCGTGTCCATCAACTGGAGACTGGATAAAAAAGCTGTGGTTTTTCTACAGAATGGAGTATTACTCTGCCATAAAAAATGATAAGTTTGAATCATTTCTACTTAAATGGACATACCTTGAGGATATCCTCATAAGTGAAATAAATAGGGCACAGATAGGTACATATCGCATCTTTTCTCTGGTATGAGAAAATAAAGATGTAAATGAG
>PVIR01003924.1:0-42749 GCA_004026965.1 Petromus typicus | reverse complement strand
AAATGTAAAATAGGGTGAAAGGGGAAAATGTTGAGTTTGTAACAAAAAAGTAAGGAAACAAATTTTATATATATGGGGGGGTGGTAGAGTGGGTAGGGCTATGGGAAAAAATGAGAATTAAGTTGTGTCTTATACTGGTAAAAATTCCCATTGTGGAGTGCAATTGTGATGTGTATATGTAATGTACCAATAAAAATTTCAATTAAAAAAAAAAGACAGGAGCCAGAACCATTGAGCTAAATCCCCGGCCCTTGTCTTCTAATTCTAAGGCGAATTTATGAATACAAATGTTAAACACTCACACTTATCTCTTCTGAGCTGGCAGTGGTTGAAGATTTGTGTTTGCTTATTTATTGAGACTGTGCTTAATGTGTTTATCCTTACTAAGCTCACTCTTTACTTTCTGTTTCTTTTTTTTTTATAAATTTAGTTAATTGGTACATTTTAAAAATACATTACGATAACTATCTTCATGGATAATTTGTAAATGTATGCAATATATCTTAATTCTTATTTTTTCCCATTAAATTGCTCTCCCTTCAACCCCCAATTGCTATACATATAAGCTTTGTTTCTTTTCTCTGGTATGAAAATCTGTTTTATTTTGTTTTTTTTTTTTTCCTTTTTACCATCAAATGTTTTGTTTGTTTGTTTGTTTGTTTTTTTGTTTTTTCCCTTCTTTGCTTTCTCCTGCCCCCACCCAGGTACCATTTCACTTTGAACATTTTCTTCCTATTTCACAGTACTTGTCATACATTTTGGACTTCATTCACACTTTCAGATTCTCACATCAGAAAAATAATATGGTCTTTACACAAGTGTCCTACTTATTTCCCTTATGAGTATGGGCTCAAAGTGCATCCATTTAGTTATAAATGTCACTAATTTATCATTTTTTATGGCTGAGGAATAAAGGAGCCAAGCCCCTTCAATGGAGGAAAGACAACCTCTTTATAAATGGTTATGGAAAAACTGGGTTTTAGCCTGCCAAAGACTAAAGCTAGACCTGCATCTTTCACCATGAACTAAACTGAAATGGAAATGGATTAAGGAAGATAGGTTAGATAGAAATCTTAGAGACACTGGCGTAAGGGAAGACTTTATGCACAAAGTTTCAGTAGCATAGGAACTAGCAAAGAGAATCAGCAACTTGGATCTCATCTTATTAAAAAGCCCCTGCACAGCAAAAGGAACCACCAACAGAGCAAAAGAACAACCTATAGTGTGGGCAAAATCTTACCAGCTGTTCCTCAGACAAAGGTCTACTATCTAGAATATATAAAGAACTCAAACATATTAGATTCCCCAAATTAAAGGACCCAATTCTTAAGTGGCCATTTGATATGAATGACATTTCTGAAATGAAGAAGAAAAAGCAGCAAAGAAACAAAGCAGCATGAAAATATGTTCAACATCACAGGTCATCTGAGAGATGCAGATGAAAACACTGATATTTCATCTCACTCCAGGAAGAATAACTCCTACCAAGAAATTAACCAGTAACAAATGGTGATGGGGCTGTGGAGAGAAAGGAACCCTCTTCCACTGTTGGTGGGTATGGAGACTGGTGAAACCAATGTAGAAATTCATGTGATTAAACTAGGATTAAATGTTCAATTTGACATTGCCATTTCCCTACTGGGTATATTCGTGAAGAATTAAAAGCATCATACTACAGTAACATATGTGGACCCATATTTATAGCAGGTTAGTGTGTAATTGCCAAATCTTGGAATCAGCTCAAATGTCCATCTTTTGTCTGTTTCTAGAACCAGTTATCCAAGAGTTATAAATTCATTTCAGAATTCATGGATTCAAAACCTCTTACAAATTCAAAAGATTTTCTTTGATCCAAAATGTTTAAGAAGTTCAACAGTGGTATAAAACATAATTTCTAAGAAAAAATAAATTGAAATCATCAAAATAATTCCCAGATTACTTAGATCAATGCTAACATCTGATAAGTAAAAACAAAACCACCAATCATGGCTTAAAGAGTCAACCTGTTCAATGCACATTTTCTAGGAAAGAAAATATTGGAAATTTCTGCTTTTTTATGATCCAAATCTAAACTCAGTGAGAAATGTTTTCTAAACATTTTAAAACCTGAGGATATGTCTCTGGTAGTTGTTTTACAAGGACCTACCCAGAGCCAGTCTGTAAAGAAATTTGAACATATGCACTACTAATAGAAGTAATATTCCTCAAACAGAAAGGCCTTTAGCTTCGGAGGCCAGAAAGGTCTGATTTCAAATCCAAGTTCCAATAATTTCTTGGTTATATGTGTTTGGGTAAGCACCAGTATCTCTGAAATTCTACAAACTGCAACTGAAGTTTATTCATGAATGGAAAAATGCTTACTTTGTCCAATTTTCACGTTCTTAATCAACTGGAAGGATTAGCAAGGAGCATAGAATATGTAGGGGTGAAGGATAGGAGGAGAGGTCAGTAAGCTCAAGCAGAACTAGACCATGTGTGGTCTTGAAGCCACAATAAACTTCAATTTGCATCCTGTATAAGAAATGAGCATTTGGAGGAGTTCCCTCAAAGATAATACCTCTGTCTCTTCCCAAGAAGGACAAGGAAACCAGTTAGGAAGCTATTACATACTGCTACGTGATGATGATGCCATTATGAATGAGAGTATAACTGTGGTCTAATGAGAAGTGGTCACTGGATATGCTTTGAAAATACAGCCAGTTAAATTTGTTGAAAAATTCAATAATGGGTTGTGGAGGATTTCTTTATTGATTATTTTCAAAATAGCCTGTAAATGGATAAATAGTAAAGGTTAACCCTAGAATTGGTTTATTTTAAGAAGTGTGTCTGACCAAAGCATATATGATAACTCACAGCTGAGGTCAGAGTGACTCTTACTCAAATTTCATTCCCAGCCTAACACAACATGCTTTATTCCTTCTTTTATGAGCCTTGCCTTCATCAGCAATGTATTCCTAGGAATCAGACATATTCCTTTTATGTAGCCTCTTATCCTATCTTAACAATGATTGTGTCAGTAATAAATATGGATGGTTCTGGTCATTGAAGGCCTTTGCTTGCTCAAGCCTTTGCTTACTGGTCATCCCAGTTCCTCATCCCTTAAATCTCTTTAATTCTGGCTCTAAGTCTTTCTTCTCACAATGCCTCACACTGAGCAAGAGACTGGGATCTGCCACAGGAATCTTAGATACCAGATGTGGGAGAAAAAGAGAAGTTGGAAATAACATCAAGATATTTGGCCTGAATAAGTAGAAAAATAAAGTAGTCATTAACTAAAACTAGAAGTAGCAAAAGTGAAATATCAATATGCCTTTCAGATGTCCAGGTGGATACAGTACCTAAAGACCTGAGCTTTATTTAAAGAATGATAGGAAGATTTCCAACCACTTCATTTAGAAAAATTTTATCTCAGTGATTAGAGATCTAAACAGAAAACAGAAACAAAAAGGAAAGAAGGAAAAGGAAAAAGAAAGACAAAAGATAGATAGGGGAAAAAAGAAGGAACAACTTCAGAGTATGAGAAAACCAAGATTTATTTCTTGGAAGATATGTGACAGAACTGTTCCCAGAAGAGAGTAATGCACTGTGTTAAAGCTTTTCAGGGGTCAAGTCAGATAGATACTGAGATTTAGCTATTGGATTCAGGAAAGTAAAGATCATTCAACAATAATCTCCAAGGGTGAGCCTTTGATAAGAGGGTAGAATGATGGCCTGACTGGAATGGTTTTAAGAGAAAAGCAGAAGAAGAAAATTGGAATAAGGAATTGTAGAAATCCCTTTTGAGTAAATTTGCCAAAAGAGGAAGGAATGACATTAAATAAACAGAAAGAAAGGATGATTTTAATTTGTGAAGGAATTTATAAATCTTAATTATGTACAGAGAACTCAATAGTGTTCATTTACCCAGTTTACTGCTACAAGTGTTAGCCTTTGTCTTTTACAGATTCTCACTGAGAATCACAAATTTTGGAGCTAGGCTATTACCTCTCAGTGGCAGCATACTTTATTATATATATCATTTAATTGCTCCTGACAGCTTCTACCAGTTTATCCAGAGCCTATGTGAAGGCTATGTGAAGGCCAGGGCAGTACACATTTACTGTGTACACATTTACCTGTGGACTAGATGGCATAGTCTAGTCTTCCCCTTCATTGAAATGAAAGACCTACATCTTTGACACAGGAAGACCACCAAGTCAGTGGGATCCCCAACACATACAATCATTACCACTTGAGTTTCCAACAAAATGCTGACATTAATAGCTGCTTAAAGGATAGGTTTTGCTTTTTGTTTGTTTATTTGCTTTTTTTGTTTGTTTGTTTGTTTTTTAATGGAGACAGCTTCTATGCTTGCAGCTTTTTTTTTTTCCCCAGACTAGGTGAATGGTCTGTTTCTTCTCATGCTTTGTCTGTCCTATACTTGTAGGCCAGGGTAAACACTTGAGTGGTCCATGGCCTGCATCATTTTGTTAATTATAGTAGTCACTTGCAGTCTCTTGAAAGAGAATCACCATTTGCCACCATAGCTGGATATAGGAAGGACATTTGACAAAGCAAGTAAGTTTTCCAACAGGCTGGATGTTATACAATGTTGAAATTCTTGGGCCTGATGTCAAAATGGAAATTTAATACATTTTAGGCTACTGCTCTTTCAGGAATGCAGGGGCTGAGGTCACCTGATTTCTGTTGGCCTTCTTTCATTTCAGCATCTTGTGTGACTGAAGAAGCTTTATTTTTTTAATACTGGAAAAATGTCAGCATATTTTAGGCTCATAGAAACTGCTCACTTGAGAAGATAAAATTACTGATGTAAGATAGAAGAGTGAGTTTTTTTAGAACAATGTCTTTCAGTGGACAAGGGAAAATGATATTGAGTGCACAAAAGGAAGGTTAAATAAGTAGCTAGTGTATTGGTCATGTCCATGAATGTGACAAAGTATCTCATAAAAACAACTGAAAGAAAGGAAAAATTTATTTTGGCTTTTAGTTTCAGAGGTTTTAGTCCATGATCACTTGGTTCTATCGCCTTGGACTTCTGGCCCAACATCTCAGCTGGGAATACGTGGTGGGCCAAAGCTGTACACTTCAATAGGACAATGAGACAGAGCAGTATCATCATAAATTTAATTAGTTTATGAACCACCTATGGATTAGTAAAGCACACATCTGAATGTTTCTGAGGTTCGGCTGGGGCACTCTATCTGGTCTCTGGGCCTTTCCTTTCTGGAGATTTCCCTACTTTGCTTCTGGGTCACCATGAAATAAGCAGCTTTGTTCTGCCACGATATTTCTGCTATGGAAACTATGGATCACTCTGAAGCTATGAGCCAAATTAAACTTTTCTCCTTTAAGTTGTGGAGGATTAGGTGTATTTTATCCAACAACAGAAAAGCTGATTAATACAGATGAGGGAAAAAGAGAGAATGAAAAAGAGAAAAAGCCATAGAGACAAAATATATAATTCAATGGCATGCCCCCAATGACTTACTTCCCAATGATCCATTAAGTTATGAATCCAACAATAGGTTAATCCTGTTGAGGTCAAAGCCTTCATAATCTAATGCTCCACCTCTGAACATGGCTGCACTGGGGGCTACATCTCCAACACATGGTTTTTCTGTGTGTGGAGGGGCATATCAAATCCAACCCACAACAACTAGTTACTTTCAAAGGAATAACAGGGAAAGTAGAATTATACAAATTATTGCAGAGTAAAATTGAGAGAAAAAAAGACTAGATGGGATAATCATGTTATCTAGTGAAAGAATGAATAAAGTGAGGAGTAGCAGTGCTAAAATACAGCCAGGAAGCCTTCAGGGCCTACTGCTGTTAATTAGTTATGAATGTGGTGTCTCACCAATCTTTTGACTACTTGTGTGTAGAGATAGAGTAAAAGAAGAGCAAAGGTTAACCAAAGGAGTTGGTCAAATAGCTACATCAAGATCATTGTAAGACTCCCTTGTGCAAGGGAGTCATTAGACTGATTGAGCATCAAATGTAAGCCAGATAAAGAAGAAACTGAAGGAATGAAGTCACTGAAGCATAAAAAGCAATCAACAGATTGATGATGAGAGTAGATGCATTGAAGAGGTGTAATATATAACTAGGAATCAAATCAGGACATTTTAGGAAAATAAAGTCTGGAAATGCCAATGAGCATCAAAGAAGACATATAACTCATTTTCAGATACTGTGACAGGGAGTTTTCAAGAAAGGAAATAGCTAGTCTTTAAGAGGGTTCCATAGTAGAGCCTCAGGGAGGAGTCAAGTTTCCAATGCAACAGGAAAGTAAAGGAAACAATCACCTCAGAAGCTGAGGATATTGGTGATTTTCATAGAATGGCTGTGAAAATGCTTCAAAAGGTGGAAGACATCAGGAGAGGTTGGTGCAGAAGAATCTTGTGGGCAGTATCTTCTGAGACCTATAATATATGAATGCAAACTAGCCACAATGTGATGAGTCTGCTTTTCCTAAAGAAAAGGTTTGAGTGAAGCACAGGAGATCAAGAAATATCACCAGTAACAAGACCATTTGGGGGAGCTTGATTTCAAAAGACCAAGTTCTAAAGTAGATACGCTAGTTAGCATAGTTACCACTTCCATGCATTTGTATTTACTTCCTGCCCTTGAGAGTCATCATGCATCACACATAAAAACTTACCCTAAATGGCAAATTTGCTGAACCATGTGAACTATCATTCTCCAAACTAAGTTTAGCTCTCATAAATTCAGATTCATTTATTTTACAAAACAGATAATACAATTTACCAGATAAACCTTTATCCCTATGTTTTCCATTTTATGACTTTATTGTTTTCACATATCTTTTAACATTATCTACTTGAGTATAAGTAATTCATTGAACTGAAGCTCAGGTGGCATTCAGAAAAAAGCATGCATGCCACATTTGCCAAAAAGATGAAATTTTCTTGGTGTTAGTACAGCTAATTTTGGATTCTGCTTTCACACATTCACCTATTGACTCCAGCACACATTGTCCTGGGTTACATATTGCTGTCATGCCCTGTGTGCCAAAGTCAGACCTTTCATGTGTTTGCTCAATTCTCCAAACTTTCTTGCTCTTCAACAAAGTGATCTCAGTTACTGAGAGAAAATAGATTATATCAGTTCATTTTATGCAATGATTGATTTCAAAGAGAAAATGAGTGCTTTTATGGAAAAAGAAAAAAATAGTTTATTAGCACAAATGCACTTCCATGACAAAAAATGCATGTATTGAAATGGAGATTCTCATATACTCTTAGTTAGACATTCTTGTTATCCACTACCCTGTGATCACCACAACACACACACACACACACACACAGAATCCTACAACCAGGAATTACCATGTATAATCATTCTGTTTCTAAAATACTGTTTCTTGCACTAGAATATCCATCAGCTGTTAGTTTTTCTTTCTCACAGCTGCTATTTGTGATAAGAATATCTTTTTTTTAAAAAAAGAAAGTGCCATCAAACAAACATTTGGCCATATAAATCTCCCATTTGTAAAACATACTTTCCTTGGGTTATCAGCAAGGTATGTATCCTCTTGGAATTTATTTTGTGCAGAAGGGGAATTTACTCAAGTAAATCAATTTGCAAATAGATACAGCCATTGCTGGATGGATCTGTTTTTCTCTTGGCACTTTGAGGTGTAGCATTGTGGGTATCTGGACAGTTGGCAGTCTCTGAAGTCCTTAGATTGTCTGCCAGACCCATTCCTATAATGCTGCAAGAAAATATATATGACAGGTCTACAGCTTGGAGTACAGCTCTACTCATCTAGCTTTCCCATCTACTATTTGATATTTAAATAGTTTCTACAAACTCACTTCCCAGGACTCTGTCAAAGATACAGCCATTCAGGTATTTTTAAAATTTAAACTTCATAATTTTATATTTTCATCCTTTCCATTCCTTGCTCTAAATATTGAGAGTTCTACTACTTGAAATCAAAACCTCTTGTGGGTTAACGTGCACAAAATTCCATTTAGATTTGCTCAATTTAGAAATTCTTCAAACTAGATAAATTCAAACTAGGAAATTTTCCATAATCCAAATATCCTGTTGCTCTGAATGTGCTGACACAAAATGTGACTAGGTCTCTGGCAAGAAAGTGATAGGTTTAAATGAAGAATATGTTAAGCCTTCCATTTATAAGCTTAAAAAAATTAAATCCTAGTTGCATTGCTTTGCTTTGTGTATTTGCTTTTAATCATATCTTTAGAGGTTAGCATAGAATTATACAAAAATATCAAAATATCAAATGCATATTCTTCAAACTGTACAGAGAAGATTAATTCACATGTACCAGAAAACATCCCACAAGGAAGGTGTAAAAATTCACTTTCACAAGATTTTCCAGGCAGTTAACAATATTATGGGTTCCTAAACCAGCGACCATCCCAGCAACTTCAGGTACAGGGTAACATTGCTTATGGTTACTCTGGTAGAGATGTAATGATAAAGACTCAAAAAGAACAATCTTCAGGTCACATAAAAAAGTTTAAAATAAGGAATATGGTGGCAGTTTCATAAATCTGATTTTATAAACATTCTTTTTTAAAAAATGGACTTTATTGGTATATTTTAAATAAACATTATGATCATATTCAGCATTGAGACTCTGTACCTGTACATGACCCATCTCGATTCTCATTTTTCCTTGTACCCTGCCCTTCTTACAACCCAAAACTCTCTCTATATAAACTCTGTTTCCTTACTATCAGAGTTTTTCTTTCCCTTTTTTACTTTTCCCTACTCATCCATTCCCTTTTCCTTTTGCACATTTTTTTTTTTTTTTTTTTTTGAGACAGGGTCTCGCTTTGTGGTTCAGGCTGGCCCTGAGCTCAGCCTCCAACTCACATCACAGCAATCCTCCTGCCTCTGCCTCCTGAGTGCTGGGATTACAGGCGTGAGCCACCATGCCCAGCACTGTGGTATGTAGTACTGGTTGCTGCTGGGGTGAGTCTCCACGCCCAGTATGGTATGTGGTTACCGGGGAATCAAACCCAGGCCCTTGGGCTTGCAAGACAGGTGCTGGAACCACTAAGCTAACTCCCTGGCCCTCCTTTTGCACATTTTCATTATACTCCATGGATGCACCCTGAGGACATACTAATGAGTGAAATAAACAGAACACAGATATGTAAATACCATATCATTTCTCTAGCATGAAAAACTAAAGATGTAAATGAGGTTCAGAATGTATGAGAGGTAATGTGAAATGGAAAGAAAATGTATAAGCATTATTTTCATATGTTGAGCCTTGGGTACCTACCCATTCTGGTCCTCAGTTTTACCATTTATGACAGGAAGAGGTCAGAAATAAACTTGATGTTTTAATTTCATCATTCAAGGCTATTCCAGCCCATTTGCTTCTTATTTTACCTTCTCATGAGCTGTCCTCTTAAAATTCTAGAGTTTGACTTTCAATGTGTTGTTTTGTATTTCCTAAAGTGAAAGTGTATTTGTCTTAAGTGAATATCAAAGTTCCACAGAAAGTATATTTTACCCAAACATTCCTTCTGTTGGTCTTTCAAGGCTTAGGAAGAAGCCATCCTGGAGCAGAGACAAAGAATATTCCTGGAGAGGAATAAGAGAGGCACATAATCCAGCATAATCAGAATAAGTGGAGGTGCATGTATTCCATGCTGAATACAGAAAGGGCCCCTCACATAAGACTGAAAGTTTGCTTTCTCCATTAGCTAAACAACCCATAGGAAATTTTCAGGCAGGAGGGAGAAGAATCATAGGAAAAGAAATAGTTTTTCCTGGTTTTCCATTTATTGGACTCCACTTCACAGGAAAGAAAAATCATTTGAAGGAAAATGTTACATCCTAAGTAGAAGTAGTATTGATTGTGCCCCTGCCCCTTTACTACATGTAATTTTCTGTGCTCCTTAAGAACATGTGTTCTCTTGCCTCTTTTCATAGATTATAAAAATAATACCAGGGAACTTAGCATTAGAACTGGGCAGCTAGCTTTGTCTCTTACAAAGTTGACTAGCTCCGTGGTGCCTATAAAATAGCTATGCGGCAGCAGTAACCACTGACCATATACTTTTTACTGGTTGGTTCTAACACAATAATATATCAAATAATTCACACGGGGTATAAGAAACAAAAGATGGGTATAAATCAATATGACCAACAATTCTTTAATGGTTAGAGCTTCTATAATTCTTAATGCTCTTTTCCTTATGGGAGACCAGCTATTTAGATTTTTTTCTAAAGAAAAAGTGTATACTATGCCAGAAATGGACCTATTAGTCAGTATCCAGATGATTTTTCTGTGTTTATCTTGGGCACATTACATTCCTCCCAAATGAGAATTATTCTTCGTGTTCTAAATTATGTTTTTAATTATTAAATTATAAAACTATACAGATAAGATTTTTATATTTTATTAAAAAGTAGAACAAAATTTCATAATAAAATAATGAGAATAACACTACTTATTACATGATATAGCATTATCTTAAAAGTAATTACTCAGAGTATAAGACATGAACCAAAACATTGTTAAAATGTTAACAAATAAAAAATAAACTAGTAAGATTTTTTCTTATTCTATAAACTGTGCTTATGTGATGTGTCTGCCTTAATTTGCCAATCTTTATCTCTACATAAAAATCTAGATCTCTTTTCTCAATCAGAAACACCATTTTTATAATGACAGTTAATGTTGCCACTGTATAATGTGTACATAGAAAGACAGCAGTCTCAATAAGATATTAAATATTTTGTATCTGAATTTTCTCATGTTGATTCTAATAGGCAGATAAGCTATATATAAATGCTGTCTTACTCAGCGACCACTTGGTGCACGATGCTTGATTTAAACTAATAAAAATTAAATATACAATAAAGAAATTGCTGTCAGTTGCCCTCGTCACTTTTCATTTGTTTAGGAGCTTCATTGGTCATCAGCACCCAGTGGACACAGGATACTTGCACCTCTGCACAAAGTGCCAGTGGACAGCGCTAGTTTGTATAGTGTGAGTTTCTATGAGTAACAGTGCCTGGACAGGTTTTGAAACAATGGCCCCCTGAAAGTTATAAAATATTTTGCAGAGAACTGCTGATTCTATTTTGTGCCAAACAATAATAATATAGTGATTTATTTTAGAGGCAGACTTTGTTTTTCAGGAAAATGGTCTCATACAGTGGTATCTTTTCACTCCTTTTAAGGGTTGAATTTTTTTTTTTTTTTTTTTTTTTTTTGAGACAGGGTCTCAACTTTGTAGTTCAGGCTGGCCCTGAGCTCAGCCTCAAACTCACATCATAGCAATCCTCCTGCCTCTGCCTCCCGAGTGCTGGGATTATAGGCATAAGCTACCACGCCTGGCACTGTGGTGTGTGGTACTGATTGCTGCTGGGTGTGAGTCTTTATGCCCAATATTATATGTGGTTACCGGGGATGGAACCTGGGTCCCTGTGCTTGCAAGACAGGCACCGGAACCACTGAGCTAAATCCCTGGCCCAAGGGTTGAATTTTTTAAATATGTCCCCAGGCTAGGGAGGATTTACACAGCCTTCCTTAGAAGGCAACAATTTGGTTTTTACAGGGTTGTTCTCTGTCTATACAGCATTTAGAACAATCAGATTTAAATTTTCTGATAATTTTTTTACTCAAATATTTTATTTTCAATAGTGGAAAAATGAAAATAGTAACACCCTAAAATGCACGTTTCATAATTACAATTAAATTAGGACAATAAGGATACCATCATGTGTGTAGTAGACTCCGTGTGATCAACAAGCCACTCTATCTACTTAAGAATCATTTGGGTTAAAGATGGTAGGTTTGAGTTCTCCATGTAAATAATCAATAATATAGCCACAAAGGAATCACTGTTTTATAGCAATTTTATATCTCTCTGGCAGAAATGAGGAAGTCTCCACTTCTACCCAACCAGCAGACATTGAGCTTCTTTCCATAGGTCCTGTGACAGTTAAGCTTGATTGTGAACCTGACTGGCTTGGAAGCTGCGTGGGTGATTAGCAAAGCATATTTCTGGGCGTCATGAAGCCATAACTTTGCAGCTTAAATCTGGCCGCAGGAACTTTCCTCTTTTACCATGAAGGAAGTATCTATTATGTCTTGCACTTAGATAATACCCCAAAGTCTGATGTGCTCACAGGTGGGGTTTTTTAGAGGTGGCTAGATGTGCTGGGTGTGGTCCTGGGATTAAGGCTGTGTCATGCTGGATTAGTCCATAAATTGGTTTATCAGAGCTCTTGGTGCAGACCATGGGATAGCCCTCCTTGAACATGAGTGGCAGCACCCAGCAAACAGGGGGAAGTGAAGCTTTCTGCTGCTGCTTGCTGCTTGTGGCCTTCTGCCTCTTCTGCCATGAAATGTTTCTTGTCTGTGATGTCCATCTCCCATGCCACCTTGCCTTTGAGACAGCTGACTGTGGACTGATAAATTCACAAAATGTATAATAAAACTTGACTTGATTAACTTCTGGGTGTTTGTATATTCTCCCAGCAATGAGAAAGTAACTAAGACAGCACCTTATTCTACTAACCTCCTCTCACCCTGTTTTCACTGATTTAAAACCAGCCAACCACAGACTGAATCCTCTGAAACTCTGTGCTGCATTAACCTTCTCCTCCTTTAAGCTGTAAGTAATGTGTATTTTGCGCTAGTGACAGCAAAACTGCTTATTATTCATGGTACTTGGCTCATTCATATTCGAAGAGGCTCTTCCTGATTCACTATCCTCCTTATAATATCTGAATTTGGAAATGTAAAACAGGCTATTCACAGTTTTTGAGGTCTTCTGTCCATAGAACACTGCAGGTCCAGCAGCCATTTTAAGTTTTAAGCAAAGACATTATTAGTACAGGCTCACTTGTTCTTTGCCAATATAATTATCTCAACAACTTACCAGGCATCTAATTTACTTACCTGCATCCCAATCTGTGTGGTATCATCAAAGTTTTTCTTATGTACTGGAGACTACCTGGAGGATATGTGAAACAAGAAAGGGGACCAAAGCATTTTCAGGGTCAATTTGATCCTCTCCCTGAATCACTTCCTTTAGCTGAGAAGTTTTATCTAATATTATCAAAGATTTTTTAAAATTTAGTCCCCAAGAAGAAGTAAGATTTTCCAAACTTCCAATGCCCTGAATGTCTGAGTGCTTTCTATATTTTCATGTTTGATTGCAGTCTAGTGTTCCCTTATTGTTTTTTCTAATAGCTTTCTAATATGGCAAGTAGTTGCAAGTATATATTACCATAATCCTGTTTTCCAAACTCTTCTTCTAAATCTGAGAAGACACAAAGTAGATCTTTCAAAATGTGGTAGATAAGATTTTTTAATTCATGGGTTTAAAACCTTATGTTGCATGGATCATTATCTTTTCTGTTCCCCCTATAATATTCTCTAATGCCTGTCACTTAACTCTGACAAAGGGCAAAAACATTTCAGGTCATTGTAGGATACCATCTTGCTTCCAGTGACAAATGAATTAGCAGTCAGGATTTGATCAAATTTATAGAAACATTTCTAGGAATTTCAGGTAGGAGCAGTTTTAATATATCATTGGAAACCTTGCAAATGAAGAGTGAAAGGCCATTTGCAGTAAAGCCTCAGGGCATCTGGAAAACTGCCACTGTCAATGAATTCTTGGTAGTCTGAGCTGGAACAAGACCCCAGAGACCACCTTTGCCAGTGGATTTGTTCTCTGCCGAGACACTCATCCTCCTTCTTTCACTGCCCTTATCAAGGATCACAGATAGATCACAATCCATAGGTTCTTACTGGTGCTGATGTAGTTGCTTAGTACTATTGCTCTGTCCTTACTTTTGTTAATTTTATAGTGGAAAGAACACTAAATAGGAGGTATATGTTCTGAATAAAATTTTAAGTATTCAACATAGTATTATACTGCTGTATAGAAAAATCTATACAATTTGCATATTCCTTAATGCTCATTAATAAATCATATTCATTTTTCCTTTCTCCCTGAACCCTGCTACTACCATTCCATGATTTAAAGCTATGAATATGACTATTCTAAATATCTTCTTTGTCTTTGTACAGCTATTTTTCTGTGACTGGCTTAATTCATGTAACATAATGTCCCCTCAAGGTTCATTCATGTTGTCACACATTGCAAATTTTTCTTCACTTTTAAGGCTGAATTACATTTCATTTTACTGTATGTGCAAAGAGTTATGCCTGGAGGCCCTAATGCATCAGTTATTAGTGCCTTGGCTCAACAAAGAACATAAGTCTGTCTGTCTGTCTGTCTATCTATCTATCTATCTATCTATCTACCTACCTACCTACCTATCTATATTGCCGGTGAACATTTAGTTTGTTCCCATGCCTTAACTTTAAGAATAAAATTATAATGAACATGGGAGTGAAGATATCACTTTGAAAGACTAATTTTAGGGTCTCTTGACAAATATTCACAAGTAATGGACTGCTTAGTACTTATATAGGAATGCCACTCTGTTTTGTAAATCTCCTCCCTCTGTCTTTAAATTTTCCCTCTCTCTCCCCCTCCTACTTCTCCTTCTCTCATCTTCTTTCAATTGTATTTACTCTACAGGTTCAACATTCATCTGAAATTGTGGCTTTTCTTTTCGCCTTGTCCCAAGAGGGACCCTTGGCTAGGGATGTAGCTTCTTTGGGAGAGTATCTGCATTCCATGCACCAGACTCTGAGTTCAAATCCCACCAATTCAAGAGAAAGAAAAAGGGTAAAGGGAAATCACAGCACATTTTTAGGGTGAAAGATTCATCACTAACATAAAGAAAGGGCTGGTGATGTAGTTGTGTCTCTGTTCTCAACCCTCAGTGTTTTACAGAGTTTATCGAGTAAAATATAACAGAGTCTTCCTATAAAAATAATATTTTCAAATACAAGATAATAGATGTCCACTCAGAAATATAATGTTTGCTTCATCATATCCTAGGAAGGTAACAAAATATCTACTCTTTATTGTACTGCCTTTACCTTGATGGAGGCTTTAGATTCTATGGTTAAGAGGCAATTGTGTTTAAATCACAAGTCTTTCTTGGCTATCTGTTACTATACAAAACTATAGATTTTTTCTATATGTTACAGGGGGAAAATGAAGCATCAGAGTCATTTTATAGGCGTCCAGAATTTTACTAGGGATATAAAAAGCCATTGAATGAACAATGAAACATCACTGAAAGACAACTAATGATATTTGACAACCTTCCAGAAGACAGAATAGATATTGTCTAAGACAGAAGCAAAAACCAGCAGAAAGGCATGTTGTTCTGCCACAATAGTGATATAAGCTTCTCGGGAATAAATTTGAATTAACACATAATTGTTATTTTCTGGTGTTTTTTCCCTAGAAATAAATATGGGAGAGAGCTATTGTTATTTATTTCTGCTTTCTTAAAAACACAATAATTGTCCCTCTTCAAAATTCAGACCAACAAATCTTTGAGCCTGAAAATTAGAGAAAGAAAACTATATAAAAGATTCCAAAGAATGCAGAGCTCAGTGAAAATGAATAAGCTTCTCCCTTTTACCCTTTCTGAGCAAAGAGACATTCAATGAAATTAGTAGGGAGTAAATTTAGATCTAATAATAGGTAATACTTCATTAGCTGGGTATATGGAATTCTCTGCAGCAAGAGGTCACAGGACAAGAGCAGAGATTGGAGTTTTAAAAGGACCAGATCATTTTGTGTTCATTAATAACTTCCTGAGTTTGGCAAGCAAACATAATGAGAAAGGTAATCTGATCACTTCCATCAGGGTACAAACCAGTAGCTTTAGTCAGTATTAGAACTGCTTCATCGTTTTACAGAAGACCTAACAATTGAATGAATACGTAATATGCATATATCTTCCTCTGAATCATGGAGGTTTAAGTCATTACTGGAGGAACAATTCTAGGTCTGGTGAATCAATATTCAAATGATAAGAGCATATTATTGGAGCCCACAAACTTGGAACTCATTCGTAAATGATGTAAAATATACATTTATTAAACTGTCTAAAAATCAATGGAAATATTCTTTTTGTTCATCATCTTTCTTCCACAGGAGTGAAGAGAAAAAAGGAAGAACAGCAGGAAATTTTGTACCCTTCACTCAGCCAAATTCAAGGAGATAGAATTAGACTTTTCTATCTGCATCAACACTACTGTGAATAAGTTGGGGCAACAATTGCTTTTCTAGAAACACCTTATACAAGTGCAAATAAGACAGGCAGTTGAAAATATTTTCTGAGTGCTCACTATGCATGGGAAACTGTTTATGGGTGAGAGAATGCCTAAGAAGAAGAAAGCATCACATACCTTCTCCTCACAGAACACACTGTCTAAAAGAAAAGGTATGTACTTTTAAACTCCTGAAGTACCAAATTTCCTTTTACATAGTGCTGGAGAAATGACTGGATAATTTAGTTGCTGACCTTAACCTCTATGAGCCAGTGAGAGGGATGGATAATCACTGTCATCACCCTGACTATGAAAAGCGTCAGACAATCACACTACACATCAAGAATACACTACCCCTAAGGTGCTTCCATGTCTTGGCTATTGTGAACAATGCTGCAAAGAGCACAGACCTGTTGATATGTCTTCAAGATACTGATTTTATTCCTTTTTGATACAAACTCAAAAATAAGATTTCTGGGTCATTTGAATGAGAAAAAAAATGTATATGCAATGAAATACCATTCAGCCATAAAAAGAAAAAAATCTTGGTAAGACCAGATATGGCTATATTTTGAGTCTGTACTGACTGAAATAAATCAGATACAGAAAAATAAATACTGCATAATCTCATTTAGAATCTAATGTATATTTAACTTAAAGCAGCAGAGAGTAGAGTGTAGTTACTAAAGATTAGGATGGAGAAATAAAGAAATGTTGGTCAACTGTCAAATGTTGGTCCTAACTTTTAGTTATAAGATGAATTTAGGGAATCTAATGAATAACACAAGGACTATAATAATAAAGTTACACAGGGTAAGATCACTGGTGTGCTGACCACAGCAACAGACACAAGTAATTATAATGAATGTGTAAATTAGTTTGTGGTAATTATTTCACAAGGTATAATAATCATTATGTATACCTTATATGTATGCAATTTTTATTTACCAATAAAGGTTGGGGGAAATAGATAAAATAATGCAAATTATTTTATTTGTAAATTTTTTATTCAAAATATTTCCAGAAATGATTATGTACTCTTGTTAATAATCACATACTATTTTGCCCCATTGCCTGGGTGGAAAAGAGTGAAATAGTGTGCTTACATCCTAAACACTTTTTATACTCACCAAAGAAGCAGCACTTATTTTAAAGACCAGTCTAAGAGATAAGCCAAATTTTAAAAAAATCTACTAGAACTACGTATGCAGCTGAAGGCTTTATCTAGCAAACTGCCAGGATTATAATCCATCTATCACAGAAGGTTTTGAGTTGGATAATGTCATCATCAAATTTGAGTTCTCTGGTGGAAGCATTCTTGTGGAAGCACAGATATATTCAAGAGTTAAAGTAGAAAGCTACTCTCAGTATCTAGGGAAAATGGTAAGGATATGAAATGCAGTACTTTCAATAAGATAAAAAGCAGAAGGTAATGTCTTCAAAAACCCTTGGTACATGGCATCTGCACAATGTTGTGACCAAGTGAATATGGGAGATCAGCCAGGCGGTTTGGTGCCCACAGATGTTTCTTGCTCTCTGAGAGGCTGAAGCCAAAGGATGACAATGTCCAGGCCATCCTGGGCAGCTTGGCAAGACCTTGTCTCCAATATAAAATAAATAAATAGCAGATTATAAGTGCTGTATCATTTCTCCAGTATGAGAAACTAAAGGTATAAATGAGATGAAAATGTATGATAGATATTGTGAAATGGGAAGAAAATGTTCAAAGGGAAAACGGAAAGTAAAGAAGGAAGAGAAAAAAACTTGCCAGTAAAAACCTAACAAATGGAAACAAAGCTTATGTACATAGGGAGTGGAGGTTGGAGGGAGGGTAGGCAAATGGGAAAAACTGAAAATCAAGATATGCTATGTACAGGTACAATTTTGTAATGTTTAATAACAATGGCATATATCTAAAATGTACCAATAAACTCAATAAATGAAAAAAATATATAAATAAACACCAGGGGATATACTTCACTAGGAAAGTAGCATATGTAAGGCCCTGGGTTCAACACTTTGCACATTAAAGAAATGAAATAAAATAAATCACCTAGAATTGTTTATGAATTCAACAAAAGATAATTATCAGTTGTCATTAAAATATTAATAATTTGATAAACTATTGAAATAATGTTTATACTGATACACTAACTAGCATCTTTATGAACTTTGAAGTGATTAAGATCTAGAAAAGATCTGTAAGTCAAAAATGAATCACAATAATAGAATTCTGAGGTTCATGATAGATTATTAAAAAGATAGATTAAAAAAATAAAAAAATATCTGATGATAAAAAGAGGAAGATTGGAGAATCCATAAAGTACAGTTTTGATAAGGAAAGAACAAGCAATAATCTAAATGAAATGGAGAAGCCAAGTGGGCAGTAGCTGAAAAATAATCTTAGATTAGGCATGTTTTATTATTTTGGTGACTTCATTTACACTGGAGTGATGGATCAGAGTGAGAAATAGGCACTACAAGTTGAAGTACAGGCATGGATACAGACTGCTTTTTCTTGATGCTCAGAAAGAATCACGAGAATGGTGTTTAGAGGAACATTCAGCTGAAGATGCACAGCTAGGTTAAAAAACTGCAACCACTATGGAAAATTCCTCAAGAAACTACAATTAGAGGTCCCAGTTGACCCTGCTATTCCTCTGCTAGGTATATACACAACAGAATTAGAAGATTCATATATCACAGTGACATACGTGCACCGATGTTTTCAGCAGCTTAGTGTGTGATAGCTAAATCTTGGAAACAGTCCAAATGTCCATCAACTGGAGACTGGATAAAGAAGATGTGATTCTTTTATAGAATGGAGTATTACTCAAATAGACATCATTTATACTCAAATGGTTGTACTCTGAGGACATACTCATAAATGAAATAAGCAGGTCACAAATGTGTAAATATCACATCTTTTCTCTATTATGAGAAAATGTTGATGTAAATGAGTTCTACAATACATAGTAGATATTATGAACTAGAAAATATTCAAAAGGAAATGGGTGTAGGGGTAAGTAAGGAGGGGAAAATACTGTGATGGTAATAAAAAAGAAAACAAAGCTTATGTATATAGGGATGGGGATTGTAGGGTGGGTAGGGTACTGGGAAAAATGAGAATTAAGTCTTGTCATGAACTGGTACAAATTCTCAATGTTGAATGCAATCAAGATGTGTATAAAAATGTACCAATAAAGATTCAAAATTTTTTGTTGAGATTGTAACAAAAAAGTAAGGAAACAAATTTTATATATATGGGGGGGTGGTAGGGTGGGTGGGGCTATGGGAAAAAATGAGAATTAAGTTGTGTCTTATACTGGTACAAATCCCCATTATGGAGTGTAAGCATGATGTGTATATTTAATGTACCAATAAAGATAATTTTAAAAAAAAGATTCAAAATTTTTAAAAAATTGAAGATTTTTACACTAAGCTACAAATATCCAGCCTAGCACCAAGAACACTGACTACCTTGCATTGTTTCTAATAAATATATCTCTTTCTGCAAGATGGCAAAGGGACAAAAGCAGCCCATCCAACAGAGGACTTCATCTTCTCCCTGGGCTGAGGGGGCGGGGCCGAGCCACTGCAGGCTCAGCATCCCTGAGGTCATCTGGGTTGTCATCCGACAAGAAGCAGGGAAAAGGAAATCCGAGCAATAAGAAATGGACAACAGATTGGACTGAGGACCTGTCATAAATGTATTCTTGATGGCTCAAACAAAGCCACACAGCGGGAGAAGGCCCAGCAGTCTTCGGCAAACGAGGAGGGAGTGGAAAAATTGAAAGCAGCCCCGGTTTTATCTCTCAGCATTTGTTTGGATTGGTTTTGGCTTCTGGGAGTTGATCTTGGCCCTAGAAGAAAGCTGTATTCATGGACAAAATAATAAAACAAAAACAAAACAAGCAAAGAAATCAAAGAACAAAAACAAATAAAATCCACTCCATATGGCATAATATCAGAGCCAGCATGTTGATCTCCACATTTGCTCCTTGATCCCCCCTACCCACCCCTGGAGGAACTGACATCCAGATTTGGGTCCATAGCTCTGGAAGGATCATTCTGAGTGCTCAGACTCCATTCTGTTCATTGTAACACTAAAGCCTAAATAATTAAGACCGAAAAAGAGAAATGTTACATTCCCTGTACTGCTTCCTACAAAAGAAGCCTCAAGACCACAGGAGATGTCATATGCAGTCTTGATGAGATCTTGTCACAAATCCAGAATTTGGGAGACTCAATTTGTTTTCTGACTACACACTTATTTTACAATGCAAATGACATATGCAGAAACTAGAATTAACACACATGATACTTTGCCCCATAGTCTTTTCAAACTAAAAACTCCTTTGCTGCTGTTGAGGGCTCCTTGTGTAGAGCTTCCCGTGGTCCAGCTTTTATAGAAGGGGTGTTTATTCTAAGTTGCCTTTGCAAGTTTCCATTGGCTTAGGGTTTTCTGTAACTTATACGACTGATAAATGAATCAATTTATATTTGATAATGATTACTACCAAGTTAATTGGCTACTTCTTTCAGGGTAAAGTAAATGAGGTTACTGGGTGCACAGAGACTTGGCAGAATCTTATCAGGGATTTCAAAAACATTACTATTAGAAGTAAGACACTTGGGATTGGAAGACTTAGCTCATTACAAAGGCACTGACTGGCTGAGTCTCCTGTTCCTCTCCAGAGATAAGTACGTAAATATGAAGGATACTTTGTTAGAGCATTATAAGCATTCTGCCATAAATTTTAGAAACAGAAGGTACAATAAAATTTGAACAGTTCTTACTAATCTGTAAAACCTTTCTTCTTGAAAGAATGTAAAGAAAGGATTTCTAGAATGGAATCTTATTAACACATCATGTTTTCTATTTGTTCTTAATCTCTGGGAATAGAGGAAAGAAAAAGCCAGTATATGAAACCAAAGAATGCTAGATATAATTTTGCAAAATATCAGAACATTTCTTCAGTACATTCAGTTTTCTCCGGAAACTTTTTACTGGTAGTTCAAAGATTTTTGAAGGGAAAATGCATACAAAATTAAATAGGCATCGAGGATGAAAATGAAGCATCAAAACAAAGTATTTAAGTAAAAAATAGAAATGAAAACAACAGTAGACTTTGAAGGGATCACATAACTGGGTCAAGAATGTTCACAAAATAACCAGGGCCTTGTCAAATTAATTGTGAATGATATGGAGCTGGACAATGTTAAAACATAAAAATGGGCATTTTAAGATATTCATTTAATACACTCAGTGGTCATTTGCATAGGACCTTCCCCACCACTGGAGAGCTTTAAAAGTTTAGATGGCATATCACAGAAGCAACTAGCTAGAAAGGTCACCCTCCCACCTCTCTATCTCTCTTTAGAATTCACTGTTCTGACTTTATATTTTATTTAGGAACTTATATTCAGTCAAAATTTTTATTCTTTAAAAGTTTTACCCCAATTACTCTCATAAATTCATTTTCTTAAACCTTTAGTATTTCTGCAAATAGACATATAGATAGCATTTTAATATAGCATACTGTTAAAAAGTGAAAGCTCTTCCTTTTTTTTTACACACCACAAAAGAAGCAATTTTATTTTAAGAAAATTGGAAAAAAAATAGCAGCATTAGTGCGCTCCAAGGGCAGGGGCCAGGTGCCTCACACCCCACTGTGCTATTCATGCTAGGCACAATGTGCAGGCTGACAGAGGCAAGCTGGTCCCTGTTGTTATTTTATTTCAACAGAGGCTAAAACTTGTCTTTGTATGTCATTCTATTAATTAATAAATCACTTATTCATGAAGCCACTTTAAAGTCAAAAAGATTTTGGAGGCAAATGTATCTCATACTTTGAAAAGTAAAAAGCTTACAGTAACTAATCTTAAAAGGGTAAGTCTATATTTTCAAGAAAAGTAGAATATTTACCCAAGAACAAGTGATTTCGTTTGCATGTACACACACACACATACATGTATTCATCCATATGTGTACATATATGAATGTGTGGGAGTTTTCTCAATATGAAGAGAAACCATAAATGTCTTAGGTAAACCTTTGTGTTCTTTCTTTCCAATATGCTTACGAGTGCCAGTGGACACTTAAGTCCAAGACTTACATTCAGGTCATTTTCCACTCAAACAGTTAAGCTAACAGAAAAGGTAGGAGGTCACCTACGCTCCACCATAGCAAGCGCTCAGGGTCACCCACTTTCATGATTAAGTGTGAAACAAAGTACCAACTCCAACAGAAAGACGTGTCTGAGCCCCAGCTGAAGTTCTCTAAACCATGTGGAATCAAAACCCATCCTCAGTCAACCCTCAAAACAAGGTGGTCAAAATCTGCATCGTGCTTGCTGACCCCATTTTCAGGATGTCTTGTCAGTATTTAAATCATGACTTCCTTATTGACTTCCAGTTTCATGTGAAAATCTACTCTAAATTAGGCTGCTTTGCTTGTTGGTTCCAGCAAAAGTAGTCTGGTGGATGGGCCCAGGGCTAGACAGGCGTTCTCTGGGGCTTTAGAATTTGGGAAACTTGCCCCCTATCTCAGTTGTACTAAAGGCTAACTGTGGCCTTAAACAAACTGCTTGCATTCTGGTCCTTATTATCTCTCTTTTAAAATGGGAATAGCAATAATTGCCAGTTGTTAATTTATATCACCTACATATATGGTCAATTAGCTAATATTCTTTTTAAAAAGCAGTTCATTTATTACCTGATGGGTGTTAACACATGAAAATGAGAAAGAAGCTAACCTTAAAATCCAAACTAAGTCAATTTCTCCATAGTCACAAATATCTTAGTGACATGAAATTTAAACTATTCCAAATGCCATTATTTGTTTTTAAATTGAAGCTAAGGGGAGAAAATAAAAGGCCGGATAAGGAATCTAAGTAACATAACTTAGAAAAGAAAACTGTAAACTACTAGACTGGGAGGCTAAATGTAGGTTTGTCTTATGGGTAAATTTTATTGGAACAGCTGGGCCAATTCATTTGTGTATTATCTGTAACTGCCTCAGTTATGCAGAGCAGGTGAGTAGTTTTAATAGGGTCCAAAGAGCCTACAAAGCTTTATCTATTTCCTACTTGGTCTTGTACAGGAAAAGTTTAGTTATGCCTGGTTTCGAATATCACAATAAAACATTTGGATGACAAAACAAAATCTTCCTTCCTTTTGGTGATGTTCTTGTCTCTTGTCAGAATCAATGCACAAACACACACAACTGTGAATGGGGTAGAAAGTGGAGGTATCCAAAGAAATCTAGATACAAAGTTTGCAGCAAATGATAATGGAGGAAGAAGGAAAAGAAAACAGTAATAACAATAAAATATAGATACTAAGTTTTCTTCTTGGGGAAAAAAAAAAAAAAAACTTGAGAAGGAGCCAGGAGCAGGGTTAGGAGCATAAAGATATTGACTTTAAGCACAAAGTTTAAGGGAGCACCAAAAACTGGAATCAAAATAAATAACATTTTTTATGTATTTTAAATCAAAATGAATATAGATGTATCCATGATTTTTTTAAAAAAATTCAAATTTTAAACAAGGACAAGATCAATCTCACTCATTTTGTTGTTGTTGTTTTGCTTAGGATCTGACATGGTATCACAGGGCACTGACCCAGGTAGTTCTCTTACAGCTCACTTGGTAACAAAACCAGCTATAAAAACCACAGTAGTTGAGACCAGGTATACAAATATGTAGTCAGCACCACTCCAGACAATCCAAGTGCACCTTTGTTTCCTCTCTCACCACCCTTGGAAACTGTTGTCAGTGTAGGAACATTGCACTGCCCTAGGGATGTGACTCTCAGCTCCTTCTTAGGTCAAAGGTATCCCTAAGGTCCCCTGCAGACACAGTTCCACTTAGAAATTAAAATGAACAGTCTCATTTTTAAAAAAAATTAATTTAAGGGCAAAACCCATGACTGGCATTTTGCCCCTGCTGCAGGCTGGAAGCCTGAGATATAAAAGAGTCCCCTTCCTGATTCCTCTGCCTTGAGATTCTATAATCTTCTAGCCCCTCAAACCCATCCTAGCTTGTCTATTATCCTTAGAAGCAGGTGAAGGAAGAGTTGAGAAAGATTCGAAACGCCTTACTGATACCATTAAATACAAATTCTGTGCAACAGAACCTTTCAAGTTAAATGGGGATATTCGCAGCCCCTGTGCAGGCTCTCGGACAGTCCTTACTCAGCATCTCTTCTCTTTCACCGCAAAGGATCCACTACTTAGTTCCACATTTTGTAGTTGGGAACTCTCTGTCCCTCTGACCAGTACCACTTAACCAGGGGCCAGGCCAACCTGTCTATTTCTTTTTCTCTTTTTGTCCATAAAAAATGTCACCTCACTCCCACCTCTTGCTCTAAGAGAGCAAGAGACCCAACACAGTCATTTCTTTATCTGCAAGAATAGGGGTGACACAGGGAAATAATCAAAATTCTATGAGCTATTCCCATGAGAGCTTCTTGGATTTGGGAGAGAGAAACAAGGACTTTATTCAGAAAAATCTGTGCTCAACTGTTTTTCCATTTCAAGTCAGAATTTTTAATATCCTGTGCCTGTTGGAGTAATCTGAGAATCATAAAAGTTCTTTATAAATTCATGTGTAAATTCTCTGTCTGGAAGATGTGTTTGATAATACAAACACCACAATAGAAACAATTCTACTTTAGCATTTTATTTTACCATGTCCTAAGTAAATCCCAGAAAATTCAACCCTTACCTATGTTTGATAACTTCAACATGAAGAATGTAAAGGAAACAATATTTTTCTAAAATCCAAATAGATGAAAGTGATTTTTTATTGCACTTATTCATATGAATCTACGGTTTAAAAGACCTATCCTGAAGCAATTAAAATACTGCTAGAGGATCAGAGAGAAGGAAAAAAATGCTCATTTGGTGATGTTCCATGAGACTATTTACCTAGAGAATTGATGTCATAACATACTGACAGCAGGCCACGCTCAATATATTCCAGTTGGAGAAAACAGAGCTGTAGATTTTGTTCATTTTTCAGCTTAAGGAATTAAATTTTTCCTCAGTTTGTAACATTAATGATCAGAGTATGTTTGCCAAATTTTGGCATTTACTCTCCCATCTGAATCTTCTGGAGGTACTACTTGAGCGCTTTAAATCTTAATTCCTAAATGCATCTTCAAGCAGCAGATGCTAAAACATGTACAGAACAAGTATAAGCTTTCGCCTTCTTGCACATTTCTATCAGTCCTGGTTGAATTTGTGAATGCCACCTCCATGCTTCCTAGACCTGCCTTCTCATACTCGTTTCCCACATCATTAGGCCTGCAGTCATGCCTGTTCAGAACTGGCGCTCAAAAACAAATCCTGAGAGGAAACTGGAGGAAGAAATATATAGGACTCATTTTTCATTATAACTTCTTTTCCTAATGCAATGATTTGACATGTCTTGAGTCCCTCTTTTGATGAAAGTAAGCGTTTGCAAAGGTTTCAGGGTTATTTCTTGTCCTTTTTATTACTATTAAAGAGGAAATATATCAGTCCTATGTGATAAAGGTAATCAAAGAGGTAAAAACAATAGTAGTATATCCTACAGAAATACACTATGAATTTACCAGAGTTGCTTCAACTCGATCCATTCATACTGCCTTATACCCTAAACTAATCTTCTCTACACTTTTTCTAGTGGAGATACAGCAGTTAGTGCCCAATACTATGGTCTCACAGCTACCTGATAGCACCCAGGTTCTCTAGACAGAGGCAACTCCTGTTTTATCTCCATCCATCTACCTGAAGCTGTGGAGAACTCCTAGCCTCATTATGGCCCATCCTAAAACATAGCACTATGGGCTAAACAAGTGCTTCAGGAACATTCTGGAAATCCTAGTCATTGCAATGAAATTCTAATGTAAAAGCTTGAGTGTTTTTCTTTAGTTAGACATGGTTCTGACAGCAACTTCTATCATTTTTTGTTAACCTGAATCCATATAATCTTCTATATTTTCCTTAGATAGACATGTTTCTGATGGTAGCTTCTAATATTTTCTTACTAACATCATGAATACAATATGGAACACAAGGTCAGCGATAGCTCAGTTTCATAAAAATCCACTCTCAATGTCAGTGGCTTTGTTAAATTAAGAATCCTTATAAAACAACTGTGTAGTTATTTCCAGCCCTTCTATATCCTTTGGTCCACTCAACAAAACATTACATTCAGGCAGTTAGTAAAAGAACATTCTGAGCTCAAATGATCCCCAAGTGACCAAGGAGAAAACAATGTAAAGTTGTCTTTGTTGTCATTCCTTCAAGCTCTAGTATCATCAATCTGTCCCCTTTGCACTAGAAGATCCTATAGGCACAATTATCTTGTACTTACCCATTTATCCCATACTTTCTAGGAACTTGACTCGGCAGCTCTGCTCAGAAAACTCAAAATATCTGGAAAAAAAAAAAGAATTAGAATAATATTTAACACTTCCAAATATCCAGATGTTTGATGTCATGTGGATTTAACAGCCACCAGCTTTCTGGATTCTATCCAGATACTTCTAAGTTACACATATTCACCCCTAATCCTTGTTTCCAAGAACTCAAGAACATAATTCATAGAAATAAAGAAATTCAAAATGGTGGTCCTGACATACTCTCCTTTACATACGCGCTACTCCTTGGTTAACTAAAAGAAGCATGTATCTTCTAAATGTTTGCTTAAATTAGTATATAATTAGAAAATACTTACAGTATAAAAGTGATCTTTTGACTGCAAAGCTGTAAAGGGGGATTAAATAAACCTTTGTACCTTAGAATTATCCCCTCAATCATCCTTGTGCTAGTTTCTTGAGTTTCTCACATATATCTTCACATTAATCCCAAACAAATCAAACCTGTGAAGGCAAAGATTCCTAAGAGAATCAGGAGGTGGACTGAAGAGCCCTTGGTTTTTCCTGTCAGCTGTATAGTTTGGCCAGGGCTGGATGTTATAGGTAGAAAATTGCTATATTACATCAAGCTGTTAACACAGAGATTTAGTGTTAATCCGGGACTCACTGAAATGTTTCATATAACCTCTAAGTGGTAATCTTCCTGATACAGTGCTTCTCCTTCCCCTCCTTAGTCCAGGATGTATACACAAGGCAAGTTTCATCCAACACATATGGACTCCTGCTGATGCCACTTTTGTGTGTTAAGCCTGCTAAATTCTAATGCTATAATTCCATAGCTGTAGTTCCAAACTGTTATGTAATCAACCCAAACGTCAGCTGTCCAGGATTTACTAAGGCAGTAGTTTGAAAGGTTGTTTGAGAAAAAAAGAGACAGAGGGAACACAGATCTCATTTGAGATGAATAAAACTAGCTCCCTCGTTTTCTTTGGTATTAGTCTTGTCCTCATTATTTTTGTCATGGATTGACTGAGCATGAGAAGCATTGAAAGTGGGATATTCTTCATCTTATGCCTTCTAGTTTCACATGAATAGGCTGTTTAGTGGAAGGAATGCAATCACAGAGACAGAGGCAACAATATAAATAGAGGACTCAGTTCTCTAGTCAAAGAAGAAAAAGAAAAACTCATTTGATGATGTCAACCTAACATTTTTGAGAAGTACCAGATTTTTCCGGATCAGTTGGTGCCAGGGAGTGAAAATAGTCTTCTTCTTTTTCCTTAATGTAGCAGAAATACTATTTGCCTTTTTTCTTTTATGAAATCACAGCAATGACCTGAGGGCAAAAATATCAAAATTCATTGCTGGAGCAATGTTAGAGATAGAATGATTGATTAGCATTCCATCAACCCTCTATCACTCTTCAGGTCACATCTAGCAGTGTGCTACTTCCTTTTCTCATGACTTTAATTTTGCTCAGTATTTGTCACTGGACTTACGGCTGAATGAATTTACACATTTGATGATTTCATCTGGTTTTTTTTTTCTATCCTCTAAATCTAATACACTCTTTGCTATATATTTTTAACAGAGTAGAGTATCTTAATAGGCTAAATAAGTAGAACACTGGCTGGTAATAATATACTAATTCCTTGCATCAACCTCCCAAGTGTACCATCACACCTGGCAAAAGCTGTTCAACAACATCTATACCTCCACTGATTCCCCTTTCTCACTTACTGTTCACCATGACCAGCACATGACCACTAATATCAGTGGAGAAGTAACTGCTAAGGGGAGAGAATTGAGAGCAGAAGTTATTCTGACTTCTGTGGCCAAATAGTGCACATCCTATTGGAACAAGTTGTAACTCAGATATCATCTCCTGGTAGAAGCGTTATTAAAAATGAAAGGTAAGAACAGAATTATTAGGAATGAAATGTAGGAGTAGTTGAAATAAAGCTCCCAATATAATACTGCTGGTAAATTGTAACTGGTGGGCCAGGGATTTAGCTCAGTGGTTCCAGTACCTGCCTTGCAAGTACAGGGCCTGGTTTCCATCCCTGGTAACCACATATACCAGTGCTGGGTGTGGAGACTCATGCCCACCAGCAATCAGTACCACATACCACAATGCCAAGCGTGGTCACTCACGACTGTAATCCCAACAATCCAGAGGCAGAGGAAGGAGGACTGCTATGAGTTCAAAGCTGAGCTCAAGGCCAGCCTGAATTACAAAAGTGAGACCTTGTCTCAAAAAAAAAAATTGTAACTGGCATAGATTTATTGGTCAATCTTTAATTTTTGATTGTGTATATACAGAGTTTAAAACATGACATTCTGATATACATACAGACAACAAAATTTTACTGTTTTAAATAAGTTCACCTATAAAGAGCCACATTTCTGAGTTTAGTTCTAAAGAACATCAAATGAAAGCTTCTGTGGGAGAAAGGAAAGAACATTTGCTGTGTAACTACACTTCAGGCATTATATTCACGAAATGCTTATGATATAGGCACTATTATTTCATTGAAGAAACAAGAGAACTTTAGGAAGATTAAGCAAGTTGCCCAATTTCACATCTCTAAAAACTGTTTGCTTTTCAAACTCTTCTGGCCAATAATTTCAGGACATAATTTGTTCACAGATTTCAAATTGCAAATATATATATATTTTTTTTTTACAAGTTTGATCATGAGCTTACCTTGCTACTTGTAAAAATTAAAATAAAAACACACTGCTTATTTCTTCCAACAAAGTAAATCAAACTATTTTCTTTTCTGTTCTTATTTTTTTTTTATTTCTCTAAAAGAGAAATGTTTGTGTTCAAATTATGGCTTTAAAACTTAAAAAATGCAAGACATTTTACCAATTGCTTGATATTCTGATACTTCAGTTTCTGTATCTCTCAAAATGAAGATAACAGTACTAGAACTCTCTTCACAGTTTTCTTGTGGCCATTCAAGAAACTAATAGATGTAGTACAACGGATGGTTCCTGGCATGTGATAAAAACTCAGCATTAATCTTAATATGACTTGTAAACAGATTTTGCAGATGTGAAATGATCTGCCTATCCTAAATTCAGTTCAATCACTGCCTTATTTCCTGTGAGTATCCTCCAAATAAATAACTGGAGAAAAAATTTTACACTTGTCATTAAAAGAAGTTTATGATTGTTTTGGTTTAAAACATCTCTCCAAAAGCCAGTACTCCTCAGACAAATATTCTCTCTTTAGTTTCCATCCACATGGTCCTTCCTGTATGCTTGTTGATCTGTGCTGAAGGGGGGTTGATCTGGTCTATTGTTTGAGTCCTGCATTGGTTAACAATTGCTGCTATAAAAATTATCACAAACTTAGTGGCAAAGAATGCAATTATATTATCATGTAGTTATGGAGGTCAGAGTGTGACGGGGAAAATAACTCCCAACCTGTTCGATGTCAGATGCATAGCATTTATGGTCTCACAACAATGTGGAATGAAGTCAAGAACCAAAGGAGGAAGGTAGAAGAGTTTGATTAGAAATAAAGGGAAGAACAGCTTCTAGATTTCCAGGAGGGGTCCCAAGTGGGTAGCCACTAAGGTTTGAGTTAAGAATATGTGATACAGCAAAAATCACAACATGGGTACAATGTGGATCAAACTACTATCAACCTGCAGGATTACAATGGTAGTTGCTTGGGTAATATTGACTCAATGGAGAAATGAGTCACATACCAATGAAACATGGGAAGAATAAAGGGCTTTCTTAGAAAAACTTGGGTACAGATGATCTGCTCACCCACTTACGCAGCTGATACCTATCTGGGCTCCCTGGAGCAGGAGGTGCTAATTGCAGTATCACCTCTAGTTGCCGTTTATCTTCGGGGAGGTTTGCAAGCCTGTCCACTGCACCTCCATCTTGAAGGCTAGCTCTCTTCAGATTTGCCTTCAGCCATAATTCTGATACCTTCATCCTTTGTGCTACTTTGTTGAGGATCCAAACCCTCTTTGACTGTCCATTAATTTCTATGTAACTTAGCTATTGATAGTTTAAAAGTTCTAAAAACTTTTAGAACAACAGCAGAGTTGAGCTCCTTCTAAATGCCATAGATAAGTTTGTTTATTTTTTCCAGATCTAGAAACCACTTGTGCTCCTTAACACACAGACATATCATTTCGACCTCTGCTTCTATCATCCCATCTACTCTGTCTCTGAAATTCTTATCTACCTTTGGTACCTTTGTAAGGCCTTTATGATTATAGTGAATGCACAGAAATGGTACAAGATAATCTCCGTTTCAAGACCCTTAACCTCCTCACATATGTAAATTTCTTTCTATAATTACATATTCACAGGTTTTAGGGATTAGGGTGTGGGTGTCTTGTGTTCAGGAATGATCATTATTTTGCTTACTGAGTGTTCCTCACATGAGTGTCTACTGTGTCTACTGAGCAACGTATACATTAGTGATTTGTTATATTGCCCCAGTGAGAGACTGGCAATCCTTCTCTATATTTTTATTTTTGGTACTGGGGATTGAACTCAGGACACTGTTCCTGCGAGTTAGGCACCAGAACCACTAAGCTAAATTCCTAGTCCCCTTCTCCTACTTTTGATATCAGCTAGTTTTCACATTTGTAGTCTCAGGAACAGCTTTTATGTAGTTCCTAGTCAAACTGAACTTTACACAGATTAAATATCAAGGTTTTTCCCACCTCAAAGAAAAGTCTTCAAGAAAGGTCTTGTATTAGAGTGCTTCAAAGAAACAGAAAAACAGAACTGGCACAGTACACATGAGCAAAAATATTCATTATGAAGAAGAATCTCCTCATAGTGATTGTGAATGCTATTTCATTTCAGACACTGACAAATATAAGAGCCAGAGATGTCAGGACATAATTCAGTCTGAAGGCCAGGAATGTGAAGATGTCAATCTCAGGCCAAGGTCTGTTGAAGACCTAGACCTAGTTCAGCTAGGCAGTGAGGAAACAAAAGGAGTCAATTCCTTCTTCTTCCACTTGTTGGTATTAATCAGGGCATGAACATATCACACACATTGAGAGTCATCTACTCAGCTGAGTCAGTAAACACAAATGCTAATCTCATCCAGAAGAATCCTACTGGATACCCCACGAAGTAATGTTTACTCTGGGCAACCCACTGACTGGGGCAAATTACACACAAAGTTAAAGGTGGCAGCTCTTAATATGTCTACTACTTCCTACCTTTTCACAACCATATTATACATTTTCACACTCTCTACTGCACCCATTCCATCAGTGGGAGCTAATGGTAGCTTCATATCCCTGACTCAGAGCTGTGCCTCTCTGCAGAAGCTTGCTGCACACCTTTCCTTTATGCTTCTACAAGACTGCCCTGTACTGCAAACATCCCCTCTGCCACAACTTCACATTATGACTACACAGCAAGGTGTAAATTTTCCATGCTCTGATTTCTATGTCTGTGTATCCACTGACACCCAATCTTTCCAATATTTCAGCTCAAGAGGGAGGCTATGGCTAGCAAGCCTCAACACTGTTCTTCCTTTTACTATACCTCTATCCGTAATGGAAAAAGAAGAGCAGACAATCAGTTTCCTTTTCCATGTTACTGCATATGCCTCCCCAAGAGTTAGTCAGCTGGGCCTCTATCCTGGAACCATGTGGCGAGTGAGGTACAGAAAAAGAAGGGAAAAAAACACTAATAATGTAAAATCACAAAATACCAGATTTGCTCTAGAAGCTGTTATGTATTCTATCTGTAATATTTGCTTTATCATACTAATGAGTTTTGGTGGGGTAAGTAATCTTTGAAATTACCATTATAATGACTGTATCATATTTTTTCATAGGACAGAAACATTTGTAAGCATTCTAGTAATGTGAGGAATATGTAATTTGTGTAGAGTTTATCATTTCTTTTGTAATATCTTTTCTTAGGATAAGTAATGTTAATTGAAATGACTGTATTAAGAATAAAAATATTTATAATTCTTAAACTGTATTTTCATATTGATTTCCAAATAGGTTACTCCTGTTTATACTGATAGCTGCAATATATTCATATGTATAAAACACAACATGTTTTAGCATATAGTACTATTTTAAAAATATGTTTAAAATTCTTATTGAGTCAGAATATATTTCAATACTTTCATGCAGAGCTAGTAGTTGTATAAAAATACATTAAATTCCAACACTATATCTATGTCATATTTTTCCCATTTAACAAAAATCCTGAAATATAGAAACAAATTTTGTAGGATCACAAAAGCTAGTCTGAGGCAAAATTCATAGGTGCTTTACATTAATTTGTCTGTAGCTTAGAAATTTTTCCATATGCATAGTAATAAATATATTTCCTCTTTATGCAAGTCTTCCAGGAATTTCATTGTTATCATATTAAAAGGTTACCATATATATATTTTAACCAATGTATATTATTTTGTCAAAAGTATGAGATTTTTATATAATATATGCTAATCTTTTGCCTGTTATTTTTGTGATAGGTGTTTTCACAGTCTATTATTAATAACTTTTTATATGTTTAATCTACCCACTATGATAAAATGTAATTATTCATATAACCTTTTCCTAGTGCTTTGTTAAAAAGAAAGAATATAAGGAGAAATCTTACAGACTACTTTCTAAAAAATAGTCTATTGGGATTTCCTAATACTCAAAATTACACATAATATCTAAAAGGGCCTTTCATCACATGTAACATTAGCTTTAATTTATATCACATAGCATTCAAAGAGCCATATTTCTTTCAGCAGCTAAGCTGTTGCCAGGTTCTCAATTAGGTCCTTTCTGGAACCTGCATTAACCATTTCAGGAGAGCAGAACAGAAACAAGTGCAGGTTTCGCATCAGAAATGGCAGGGAGGTTGTATATGCTGACAAGGACAAGACCTCAGCTGAGGAAGCAGCAGCAGAGCATGGTTGCTGGGTGCTTGCCATCCCAAAACACTGTCCTCACTGAGGCTGAATCCAACTTTCAATTCAACTGTGACTGAAAGCATAGCTGGCTGGCCAGTTGACCCAAACCAACAGTCAGGTTCTCCAGAGAAGCAACACAATACGTAATGATATTATGGAGGCAAGGCATTCCACCATCTGCTCACTACAAGATAGAAAGATAGGTGGCAGGGTGCATTCAGTCTAAAGACTAGAAAAATGTGGGCTCCAGTGGCCTAAGACCCAATCTAAGGACCACGGATGAGATGATGTGTCAGCTCACCAAAGTGGAAAAAGGGAAAAGGATTTCTCCACCTTCCTTCTGTCCCTCTGATCCTCAATGGACTGGAAGATGCCCTCCCATACTGGCAAGAGAAATTTTACTAATTGCTAATTTGATACAGCAAAACCCTCAAAACATACCCAGAAATAAGGCATAATGTCCATGGCCCAAAACTAGTCAAACACATATAAAATTAAAATTAGTGCAACAATAAGAGCTAAAAGGAGGTAGGGAGTTTGTATATGCTTTTCTGTTTTTGTCTGGCTGATAAGATACACAGGGTTTTCTTACTCTATTGCAAAATGTCTCTTTCTGTTTTCTTTGTCCCTTCCCATTTCACAAATTTCCCCATCTCTGTTATCAAATTCTTACTGCAGTAAGATGATCATGTCTAGCCCATCAAATTCAGTCTTCAGAACTCATTTTAATAGCATTTAATCATATTTAATAAGCACCTATTATGTGCTAGCCATTGAGTCTACAGTCATGAGTAAGACATGATCCTGTCCCAAAGAAGCTTGGAATCAACATCTTCAGTGTGCATTCTGTCTCTTTGTGGCCTTTCTGAGAGTATTTAGAATTGTTTTCCTTATGGATTACACTTCAAATATTGTAATTAGATTCTGTTGTATCCACTCTCCACTCTCTCCCTACCTCTTTCTGCTCTTACTCTCTCATCTTCAATCCCTAGACACATTCTCAATATAGTTCTTCACAGCTCTAGTATTTCCTGATTTTCAATAGGGGAAAAAGTGAACTGAGTATCAAATTTATGGTCCTATTTTTTCAGTGAATAAAACAATAATAAAATGTTTTCCAAATGTAAAATTTGTGTTGCATAAAGATGAATAATATCTAGATGAAAACAGAGGGACAGAACAGCATTGTAGCAAATATATTTTGAAATAGTATATGAGCACTGAATAACTTATGATGTCTGTAGAACATCCTAACCTTTATCTTTAGAAGGAAATAATTATTCACAACACAAGGCACACATGAATTATCATTACTCACTTGTGAGCACACATGTGTAAATGTCACCATCGGCATTAATAGTCATTCAGTGTCATTCCCCTGTTAATAGCACATTTGGTCTGATTCAGTTAGTAAATTAGAAAAGATGTCATTTCTTTCCATTAAAGAATGTGCTTTCTTATGAAAGAAAGAAGAGAGAAATATTTTTAAAAGTTTAAGAAGATAGTTGGGGAAAATCAAAAGGTAGGAGAGAAACAACCCTCTACTGAGTAATTGGTAATGCTCAGTGGTTTTACATTAATTAATTCATCTAATATTTATTTTTATAACCACAAAATAATCTCCTTCTTAATGTTCCCCAGAGGGGGAAAAAAAAGCCCTAGTTGAATTTCTTTCTCCCTCTTTCTCTGTCTGTCTCTGTGTCTCTCTCTCTGTCTCTCTCTCTGTGTGCATGTGTGTGTGTGTGTGTGTGTGTGTGTGTGTGTGTGTGTATGTGTGTGTACAGCAAGACAGACATGGTCAGAGAGAGAGAGAGATTTATTTTTAAGGAACTGGCTTATGCAATTGTGGGGCCCAACAACTGTGAGATCTTAAGGCACTTGCCTGGAAATTATAGCTACTCGATTTTGAAATCTTGACTCTCAAGGCTGTTAAAACAAGGTTACAGAATGGAGCCAAATACTTTGCTTCTGTAGCTGTCCATAGACTGGATGAAGTGCACCCACATTATAGAGGGTGATGTTGTCTACTCAGAGAACTGACTAGAATGTTAATCAAGTTTTTAAAATGCCTTCATGGCAATGTCTATACTAGTTTTTAATTAGCCAACTATGCACAGCAGTCGAACCAGGTTGACACGCAGAATTAGCTATTTCACTCTCAAAGTCAGAAAGTGGGAACTTGGGGTTCAGAGATGCTAATCATCTATCCATAGGAACACATGCCTTGTGGTTAATGGAAAAAGAAGAGTGAAGAATAAAACCTCTGTAAATCCTACTCCAGCTGTGTCATTTGCACTATTAGCTGCTGGGACTTGGGTAGCAGACATGTCTGTGCCTTCATTCTTCCAACTGTAAAAGAGAATGAACATCAGATGTGCTCTCTGATTGCTGTAGTGACTCAAGGAAGTCTTGTGTTTGGACTACAGTATATGGAATATAAACAGCGCCTTTATCATCTCTCATAGGGGAGAACCCGAGTCACACTAATATGAAACTCCTGTGTTGGAGACAAGAATATGAAACCTTAACTTGTTTCAAATATAGGTATTACATGCTGGTTATTTTTGATACTGCATCAAGAAGCACTAGAGTCTCATGTGTAGCTAAAGAATCCTGAAATGAGAAGGAGGGCAGAGTACAAAACATTCAGTGAAACGAACACATTCCTCTCAGAGCAACTTACAAGCTAATGTAGAAGACAAGACAGGCAGTTGAATTCCACAGAGCTGAGACTAAGCCACTGGGAGACAAAGCCACTCTGGAGACCCAGGGAGCCTGTCCTTGTGGTCATGCCACAGTCTGGTAAGCTCCCTTCAGAATGACTAACACAAATAAAAATAATAACACATTCATTACCATTTACAACATTTTTGAGTAAGCACGAGTTCTGCTGATACATAACGGTGATCTCTGTGAGCAGTCGGTAAGATAAATAAAGTGAGCAGAACATAGAAATTATTATTCCATGATATGTAGTCATGGCACAATACCAACAACCCACAGAGATCAAAGTGGTTAATAACCAGCATGCGGTAGCATTAATGCCTACTTTTGACTTTTGACTATTAAATTAAAAAATCAACCTGCTACTCATAATCTGTTCTTGGGAAATTATCATTTAATCAAATGCGTATATATTATATTCTTAAGTACATAAGAATAGCTCAGCAATAAATGATCTGTTTCTTTCATTCTTTTTTTTTTTAAATAGAGATCACAGGAGTACCTTTATGTTTTACACTTTGAGCCATTACATGGACAAAAGAAGAAAAATACATAAAAAGCAACTCACTACAAACTATAAAACTTTTATTTCAATTCTTCCAAAAGAATAAGTCATTGTTTTCTTCTGTTGGGAATGCCTCCCTACATCTCATAGGTGATCAATATTAATTACCCAAATTCCCTGATATCGATACACAAATGGAATTTACATCAAATGTCTATGTTCTAAGCTGGGCATGGTATCATACACTTGAAATCTCCACATTCCAGAAGCTCAGGAAAAAAGCTGACGAGTTCAAAGCCAACGTAGGCTAAACACCAAGTTCAAGGCCAGCCTGATACATATATAGCAAGATCCCCTCTCAAAACAAACATAATAATGACTTCGTTTCTTTTAAGGGTTAAGCTACAATTTATTGCAAATAACTAAATTTCAGTGCAGTACGTTTTAAGCTCTCCATATTCATCTACTTCCTATATCCATCATTTCTCTAG
Source organism: Petromus typicus (assembly GCA_004026965.1). Taxonomy (NCBI): domain Eukaryota; kingdom Metazoa; phylum Chordata; class Mammalia; order Rodentia; family Petromuridae; genus Petromus; species Petromus typicus. The sequence goes on along the minus strand of PVIR01003924.1, from coordinate 5,556 downwards.
TAGATTCATATTCTAATAGATTATTCACTTTCTCTTCTACCAGGCCTTTTCTGTAAGGTACCCTTATCACCAACCAGAATAGTGCTAATTTCTTCCCTACATGCATCTCCTACACATTACATGCTGTGTACACAATTTTAATAGAGCATCTATAATACTTTATTATATATTTTTATTAACACAGCTGTCTCCTACTAGACTATGTTTCTTTAAACTAGGACTGTATTTCACTCATCTTCTAGTTCTACTATCTACAGTATATCTGAAATACATTAAATGATTAGTAATATTTGATGAAAAAATGAGAAGGAATATCATAGTTGCTCCTAAAAATCCTTCAATTATTTCTAGTGTAGTTTATGCACTGGACAATTAAAATGTGAATATTGGAATCAGAATACTAGAGAAAGAAGGGACTTCAAGAACTGTCCACCTTTTTATTTAATAAGTGAGGAAACTGTGACCTACTAAGGTCACTGGAGGATTTGTGGCTGCTGCACACTTGTGCCAGGAATGCCAGGGCTCCAGACAAAAGTGGCTTGTGGAGATGTGCAGGTCATGGTGCTCTCTGTCCTCTGATTACATATTCATAGAATGTTTTTGTATTGTCAGCTTAGAATGTTTACTTATATTCATTTAATCTTCCCTCTTTTTTTCCCAAGGCTGACTGTTATGGTCACAATGTCCACATGTGCACTATATAAGCCTAATAAAGATTGCTCTCTGCCAAAAGGTTCTAATCTTGTCAGTTACTTGACTGATAGCCATCTGTCTTTTGAGGCTTTTATCCACCAGCTGATAGCCTGCTACCAGCCATCCATTGGTAGTATAATCGTCTGTCCATGATCATGCTCCTGGTCTCCTTCCCCACTGAGGGAAGAACTCATCAGTGACCTACAAAGATTTTTTTTAAGGTAACCTAGATTGTAGGTGCCACTGCTGGGATCAAAATGTAGATCTCCCAACAAGTCAATAGAGATTACCGTGCAGTTGCACTTGAAACAAAAATCCTGAAATGCCCTTCTTTTAAAAGATGCTGAATATTGATATAATACTAATCCACAATGACTTCCTTTCACTCATAATTGGTGAACCTATTATAAATAGTATTAATTCTACTTTTCCCAAGGGTTGCAACTTTTATGAAAAGAGCTCCTTGCAACTTAGCTCCTTTACAAGATTTATACAAATTTTAGAGTTTTTAATATAAAGATTTAGTAGATACATCAGCTATGTACCTGTAGGGCATTAAAGAGATGTAAAGTATACTCCTTTTGCCATTGTACAGCTTTTTAAAAACAATTTTTTGTAGTCTACCGTGCTCACATTACATGGTACACTTAGGAGCATCCTGTAACTCTGCACTGGATTATCCCTAATCATGAAGCTTACAATTTCACTGAAGTAAACTTAACTGCATGAATTCAGATTATTTACCATGTTTGACAATTTTGTCTTTTATGGTTAAACTCATTATCTGTAAGTACAGCAACTCCCAAAACTTTGAAGTCTATGTGAGTTGTTGAGACCCCAAAGTGGCTCTCCGACTCCCTAGTTCAAATACTGTGAAGAACAGTTAGAAAAGTAAGAATGACAATGAAGAATCTTTGGATTTAAGATGTTTAAAATACATATTTGAATCTGAATTATCAATGTCAAAAGATAATATATTTTGGATTTTTTATTATTTACATTTGCATATTTTTGAGGTTTAAAAGTTTATATCAAGTCAATTAAACCATCAAGGAATGATTGGCCTTCCAATGACAAGACGTAGGTTTGGAATTGTTAGGATGTCAGTCATTGTGAATGACAAATTTGACTGCTGAATTAAGCTTTAAGTTTTCTATAAATTTGACTGCCAGTTGGAGTGTTTAAGGTTATCTCCAATTCTCTGTGAAAATGCTGTTTGGAGTAGAAAACAAAAGCGTTGTGTGGTTGGTAAAGGTCAAGGTGACACCTAAGATTTTCCTCTGGACCACTATTCATGTGTTTTGTCATGAAGTCAACTGATTAGTCTTTTAGGAACCTCAAAAGAATATTTCCAGTCTAAATAGCAGCATGTGAGAAAAGTATAGGGCATAAAATTATAATACATAATACAGAAAAAAATATAACCATGAAAAATAACAACCACAAATATTATGGTTTGTATCTAAATGTCACTTCAAGTCCAGCCAGTGGAGTTCTGGGAAGTGATCGGGTCACAAGAGTGCTAAGCTCATTGAGTAAATTCAATGACAAGTTCACCGCTGCATGGTGTGATAGATAAGGCCCAATTGATATGAGAAGGTCCTGGAGTCCCTGTAAAGACTGTATCTTGTTCCTGATCCCGTTCTCCTCATTTCTCAGTCTCTGTCTCCCGGCTTCTCTGTGGTGAACAGCCTCTTATACTGGGGCCTTTCACCATGCTTCTTTTTCATCACAGGCCCAAAGTTATTGAGTCAGTTGCCGATAGATTTAACACTTTTGAAATTCTGAAGCACAGAAAGCATTCTTCCTTTAAGTTATTTTCCCCCAGTATTTTGTCACAGTGACAGAAAGATGACTGAGTCCACATGTAGCACAAATAAAGGAAACTAATATGTCACAAGTTAGTGTCATGACGAGATCAAAATTAAGTGTCTTAATTCTACACTTAATACGATTATGTTCTGTAATCAATATTTTCTTTTCATGATCACATTGTCCTCTGACAATCTTTTCTCTACAAAGGCTTAGGTGCATTCCCTTAACAATTTAGTAATATCTAAATTACAATATGATTACAATGTAGTGAATACAATATATGATGTATCCAAACACAATTTGAAAAATGATTCTGTGCCATGTTTCATGAGAATTGTTGGTGAAATAATATTAGACTTGGAAGGCAAAATGAGAAGGGCTTTTACAGTTGCAAAAAATTTGATGAAATATATTTGCTTGTCCCTAAACAGTAAGAGAAATTGTTTAAATGGAATGACTTTTGATGCATTCACAAGGCAGGATAGTAACCATGAAATGAATTTCTATCAAAAATATGTCTTGAGGGTTGGGGATTTACCTCAGTGGTTCTGGTGCCTGCCTCTCAAGCACAAGGTACTGAGTTTGACGCAAGATAGAAAAAAATATAGACAAATAGGTAGATAGATATAGATATCTTGATGTTTTAAAAATTAATGTGCTGATTTATACAGCAATTGGAAGATAAAACAAGTTAAATATAAACAAGAAAAGATGAAAAATGTCACCAATTCTGTCAACAGTATTGTATGTAGAAATGTAGAAAAATATTCCCAGAAGAAATGTAGAATTATCCTTACATATGTATAAAATTATTTTACTCAGGAAAATGGAATTTCAAGTAAACACTTTGTAGAGATAATTTATAAAATGCATTTATTTGTATGATAAAAATATGAAGAGATTCTCAACTTCACTAGCAATTCAGTTGAAAGTAAAATAAAACAATTTTCTCCCTTCGTACTTGAAGAATTATAAAGATTGACAATATTTGCTGTTCCACATTTTATGAGAAATCAGGCATGCACAGTCGGAGAGGGTGAACATATGGACAGAGTTTTCTGGAGCACAATTCAATGTTACTAATCCAAGTGTTAAAGTGCATAGCTGCCATTAATTTATCTCAGTAGTGCCACTGCCTGCATTGTAAGCACAAAGTTGTGAGTTCTATCCCCAGTACCAGGAAGAAAAAAAAAAGAAAGAAAGTGTATACCTTCTGACCAAGCAATTATAGTTTCAGATATCTGTCCTTCAGAAACATCTACATGTGTCCATAGAGATATCTTTAGAGTGGTAATTATAGCATTTTTAATGTAAACCTTTAGAACTACTATCAACAGGAAATTCTTCACTACATTACACTGATGATATTTTTAAAGAATAACTGACTAGTAGTTAGTGTTGAACGGGTATTTTTGTGAATCAAATATCTCATATTTGTGTGTATATGTAGAATAAACACATATGTTCAAAATTATATTAAATAAAGTATTTTAATGATAATAAAAGAAAAATAAATTCAGTGTCCCTCAAGGAGGGTTGGTAAGTTCCATAAAACAAAACACTTTGAGTACTATTCACCCATAAAATAGAAGTAAATAGATCTATATCTTCATTATGGGAAAAGTTTCAGAAAAAATGTGTGGTACAATCTTACTTTAAAGAAACAAAGTTAGGCAACTCTATTAGACGCATATGTTGAATGGAGTACTGGAGACAGCTCAGACCAAGGGTAGCCCCCAGTCTGGGTTGCTATTGCTTCTTAACTAACGTAACTAGAATGTAATCCATCCATTCAGATGCACCTGTACTTACTATTGTATTGCAATATTTTGGTAATAAATATCTTTTTACTACCTTTGAGGCTCTTGAAATTATCATTTGCTAAAAAATACTTACTTGTGACTAGCCAGTTCCTTCCTCTGAGAGGTCCTACTGTCAGGGAACAAATGACCAGAACATCTTACCAACTAATTTGTGACAAACCATCCATTTTTAGGCCTCAAAGTATTTCATCATAGCATTTAATTCCATTCAATCATAATAATTATATGTCTATGCTATGAAGAGGGACACTCAAAGGGACTGTTTCTTAAATGTAACAGATACTACTGTATTGTACATCATATTTGAGAACAACACTCCCCCACCACACACCTTAGCCAAACTGCTCTGAGGAAAACCTCCAACCCTAATTCAACTCAAGTCAGGTCACAGTAGAGTAAAAGGTGGGCAGGCAGGCCAAACACCAGCATAATCAGTTTACAAAATGCAAACAAATGACTACATTAAATAAATAAATGATACTTTCTGGGTTGTTGTTTTGTTTTCTTTTATTTTGATTAGAGCTGCAAGTATCTTTGCTTTATATAAAGAACAGTACTCTTTAAAAACTTCAACCCAACCACCAACAGAGTGAAAAGGCAGCCAACAATATGGGAAAGAATCTTTACCAGCTGTTCTTCAGACAAAGGGCACTATCTAGACTATATAAAGAGCTTTAAAAATCAGCCCACCCAAATTTAAAGACCCAATTCAAAAATGGGCATGAGAAATGAACAGATACTTTTCAGAGTAAGAAATAAAAGCAGCTAAGAAGTATATGAAGAAATGCTCAACATCATTGGTCATTCGAGAGATTCAGATGAAAACAACACTGAGATTTCATCTCTCTCCACAAAGAATGGCTGCCATTTCAGAATTAGCCAGCAACAAGTACTGGAGAGGCTGCAGAGAAAAAGGAACCCTTCTCCACTGTTGGTAGGAATGTAGATTCTTACAACCTCTATAGAAATCAGTGTGGAGATTCCTCAAAAAGTTAGGATTGGAGGTCCCATTTGACTTGGCCATCACTGTCCTAGTTATATACACAAAGAATTAAAAGATTCATATCACAGCGACATATGTGCACCCGTGTTTATGGCAGCTCAGTTTGTGATTGCTAAATCTTGGAAACAACCCAAATGTCCATCAATTGGAGACTGGATAGAGAAGATATGGTTCTTTTATATAATACAGTGTTATTCTGATATTAAAAATGATAAGATTGAG